>JAOTQJ010160387.1:0-28191 GCA_025642045.1 Solanum sejunctum | reverse complement strand
AAGGGGGCGTTATTTTTTTCTTTGGTGATAGTTACCCCAGTCAATGGTAACATGATAATTCTTTTATATATTATATGGTAATTTCATTACTTTTTCATATTGTTAATGCCTTTATTCCTTTTTGATAAAAATTTTAGTTTTGATTGTGAATTTTCTTATTGATGTATAATTTTTCTCTTAGAATGATTTTTAACATGATGATTCTTTTGTATATTATATGGTAATCTCAATTTTTGGTATAATTGTTGGTGATTGGGTGAGGAGTTTATTTTTTGTTTTTTTGTTGATAGTCACTGCAGCCAATGGTTTAGTTATTGAAATTCAACATGGTGATTTTCTTGTAAACTATAGGATAACATCATTAGTGATATTCTTGTTGGTTTTCAGCATGGTAATTCTTTTATATATTATATGATAATCTCATTAGTTTGTCATATTGTTAATGCCTTTATGATTTTTTTGGTAAAAAATATTGATTTTGATTGTGAGTTTTCTTATCGGTATATAATTTTTCTCTTAGAATTGTATTCAACATGGTGATTCTTGGTATAATTATTGGTATTCAACATGGTGATTCCCTCGTATATCATATGATAATTTAATTAATGTTATTTTTGTTGGTTTTCAACATGGTAATTCTTTTGTATATTATATATTAAGCTCATTAGTTTGTCATATTGTTAATGCCTTTATTTCTTTTTGGTAAAAATTTTGGTTATGATTGTGAGTTTTTTTATCGGTGTATAATGTCTTTGTTAGAATGGCTTTCAACATGATAGTTCTTTGGTATATTATATGACAATCTCATTAGTTGATCAAATTGTCATTGCCTTTATTCCTTTTTCGTAAAAATATTAGTTTGTTACTTGTGAGTTCCTTTATTGGTGCATAATCTCTCTCTTACAAAGGTTTTTAACATGATAATTCTTTTGTATATTATATGGTAATTTGATTAGTTTGTGAAATTGTTAATGCTTTTATTTTTTTTTGATAAAAATATTAGTTTGTTCCTTGTGAGTTCCCTTATTGGTGCATAATCTCTTATAAAGATTTTCAACATGGTAATTCTTTTGTATATTATATGATAATTTGATTAATTTGTGAAATTGTTAATGCTTTTGTTTTTTTTAGTAAAAAAATTAATTTGTTACTTGAGAGTTTCCATATCTATGCATAATTTTCCTCTCTGTTGGTAGGGGTAACTTGGGATATGTAACTTATTTTGACTTTGAGCATATTTTGATTATCTTTAATGATATTTCATCATTTTTTTTATATAGGTTGGTCAGGGTGACATTCCAATGGACGTAGATGTAGATATTAGTGATTTTGACTATCACATCCCTGATTTTCCATCAAACGATCAAGATACACAATATGGTGAGACTTATACCCCAGTGCCAGTTGAAGGTTAATATTTACTTATAAAATTATTTAATCTCAATAAAAAAAAGTGTAACTTTTTAAATCCCATTTAAAGTTTCAGTTGAACCAACAATATCCGCACACAAGACTTCCACGTTCGATAACTTTGAATTACCTGATTTTAGAGAGTCCCAGATTGTTGCTCTAAAAAACAGAATGCCATATGTGACACTAATGCAACGGGCTCGAACAAAGCTTGCTGGGAAGTTTGCCAAATCATCGTATACTGACTTAAGTAGTTCTGCATGTAAATGAGATAACGTGCCAGTCATATTTTGGGTGAAGCATCAAGAAGTGGATTACAGATAGATTATCGAAAAATATGATAGGTTTGTGCATCTTTATTTTTATTTACTTTACTTGCTTACATTATTATTTTAAAAATTATGTTTTCTTTAGGATAATTAGCGCTTTTACAGTTTTATCTAATAAAATAAATTCTCCATTTGATTTTTGGGTTGAAAAAGTTGAGTTGATGGACTGATTTTATGTCATGATTACTACTAGACAGCCTTGGACTGACTCAATAATCTTATTTATCATGTTTTCACTATGTATTAAATATTGTTTATTCAATGGTTGACTGTCTTGATGAAAATATTTGGTGTTTTTTTGGGGGGTCTACTAATTTACAAACTTTAAACCTGTTAAGTTTTTCTACATTATATATTTTAGTTCTGAGGGGTATTTCTTTGGAAGAATAGTGTTATGTTGATTATTTTAATTTTATTTTTTAATTAATTGTTAAGTCAACAATATAATGGCAATCACTATGGTCTGTGTTATGTGCTCTTCTTGATTTCTAGGATGGTTAATATTATGATAATTTGAGTTTTTTTTTTCCATTTTTCTGTCAACTATGCATTTGCATTTGTGCTATACATTTTCATTAAAAAAATTATTTGTTTAGTTGTCCTAATTATAGTTGTCCATATTTTATTTATTTATGGTTAACAAGCTATTTTTTTCATATTTTTTTTATAATAATTGTTGACACTCAATTTTTACCCTCCATGGTGTCAAATTAATCATAGAGTCTTATTTTATTTTTAACAATTTTTGAACCATTATTCTAAAAAAGAAAAAATTATTAAGACGGGCGCGTGATACCCACGCGCCCCCAATTCCATTTTATCATTTTTTTCTTCATTTTTCCCCCATTCTCCCTTCCCTCTTCTTCTTCAACCTTAAACCCTTAAACCCCAAGCCTAGCCGCCGCCACCTTCTCCCTCACTGTCGCCGATCCTTTCCTAACTCCATCTCCCTCACCATTTTACTTTTCCTCTCCTAAACCTTCAACCACACACCCATCTCCCAAATCGCAATCGACAAGAATCGACAACTTTCCAACGTTATTGTCCCCGCGTATGCCTCAACGTTAGTGCTCCACTATCCCTCTGCCAACCTGACAGGTCGCACCTCTGACGCGTGCCTTAAAAGATGCTCGACACCCATCCCCTCTTGTCGAATCTATCCGTTACCTTCCCAATCTTGCCTTAATTTGGGGGATATTTAATCTCTTAGTCATCAATTCGAAAGGGGGGCAATTTGAAAAAAAAAAGATTAATTTTGGCGGTCATCAACTCGAAAAGGGCGGTTGATGGGGAAAGAGAAGGATTCAAGAAAACCTCTAAGAATCTTGAGCCATCCATAATCCAAGAACTTGAAAATCCAACTGATTCTTGAGTCGTTCTTGACTTCTAAACGTCATCGCATTTGATTTTTGCTCTAATGGATTGTTTCCAGTGACTGAGTAGTTTCAAGTGTCCCTAAGTTGAGGATTCTTGGTCTTGAACTGGTGTAGGTAGTTTGGGGCTCGTAGTGGTGTGAACTCGTCTTCAATCAAGCTCGTCGTCCTTAGTTCACTGCCCCCAAAATGGTAATATCCCAATCTCTCTTTACTTTCGAGTTTTATATATTGTGACTGAATGTGACAGGCAAAGTTGTATCAAAGTATTGTGTTTGCGTTTAGTTTGTTCACTAAAAATGCCTCGCTGTGATGAGTTGATACTGAATTGTCATTATCGTGATGATTCTTGTTAATTCTCTGCACCTATTTTCGCATCTTGGTTCAGTTTAGTAATGTGCTATTTATTTTGATCAGAAATGTGTGTGTATGCTACTGTGTGACAACAAAAAACTGCTGATTAATGCTTTCTTTACTGTCTGTTAAGGTGCTAAGATCCAAAACTAGTGTTGAAATGACTTTGTTTCCCAAACATGCTGTAATTTCAGTTTGTTAATTCATTTTAGTGTTGAGTTTGTTTCTTAAAGGTGCTGTTAGACTATTTTGTCGAATGCAGCTTACATAGCCGGTTGTTGTCGTCGTTTTACTTACTGGTAACTTTCTCAGAGTCAAGACTAATATAGAAATGATTTGATCTTTCAAGAATTTGCTCTAATGTTTAAATTTCAGCTTGTTAGTTGGTTTTATGATAGTTCGGTTCTTTACGATGCTAAAAATAAGAAGGCCTGCTATTGTTTTCCCTGTTTTTATGGTTTAATAGGATAGTTATTTTTAAAATTAATGATTCTGTTATCGTCGTCTTGATTTGTTGTAAGTTGCTAAAATTCAAAACAAGTGTTAAAGTGATCGTTGCTTTCCGAAATATGCTATAATCATGTCAATTCTATTGATGTTTATAGTCCTCTGAAATGCTGTTAGTTTGCTTTTGTCTGTGTTAGCTTGGTTCTTCTCATGAATCTGATGTTGTTGGGTTGATATCACTGCCTAGATCTAGGTCATAACAATTCATGCCTCATTTTTTCTTTAATGTGCACTGGATCGTCTCTGCCTCAATGTCTAGCCTCTCATCAGCATTTTAGAAAGGCTAAAGAATGGTGTGATTTGCAGTTCACTAACTGATTGCTTTCTTGTGATTTAGTTCTTAATGGTCTGAAATTTTTCTTATACTTCTTGATGAAGTTCCTGATTGTTGTTAATATGTGAGGCCTATGGCTATCTAATGTTCAAGACATATTAGTTTGCCTTTATTGTATTAGCTCCTTATATCTAAGGTTGGTCTGCGCTTGTTCCGCAATTGCATGAAGGTTCAAGGTCCTCAATGAACTTATTTAGAGTGTTAGCTGAACTAAAACTACCTTTTGTTCCTGTACTTTGTTAATTACATGCTATTTTACTACTTTTGATCAGTTCCTTTGGAGTGAGTTTGATTAATTCCTTTTCATTTTCTCTTGCATGTGATTCCTCTCCGAGTCTTTTTGGACTCCACCTTTGCATATCAAGTCCTCTTCTTTATCGAGTCAGTCACTTCATCCAAAGGGAAAGCCAGTCAGGATGGAGAATCTGATTATAGAATCTGAGGTCCAAAGAAGGCTGGCATACACTGATGTACAGTGTATATACAAAAATATACACCATAGCACAAGGAAAAGGCGTATAAGTTGCTTCGACTCTCTATGTTAACTTATTTTTGGTCTATAATGTTGTGAGCTTTCTTGGATGCTAACACTGTTTATTCTTGATTTCAATCTAATTAAATTCCCCAACATGTCAAAATCATTCATGTTATTCTATCTCATTTTTATTTCGAAAGAGTGTTTTTTTTTAAAATAAAGATAAAAGATGGAAAAAAATAATAAAAATGAAAAGATAAAATAAAAAATGTGTGATTTTATATTTTGATTCAACCTTCAAAAATAAGTCAATTTCCTTCAAGTTTAATCAATTGCTTTCAAGTTTAGTTAAGTCTAATTAAACCTTTTCAAGTTTTGGTCAAATCCTTTCAGAGTTTCAAAATCAATCAAAATTAGTCAATTTTTAAACCAGACAATTCTTACAAAGTCAAAGTTAGTCAAATCACTTAATCGTCTGATAACCGCATTTAGCGGCCATTTCGAGTGCGTAAAACCTTCTCAAAGTGAAAAATGTGAACCCGAACCCGTTCTTTATATTTAAAAGGATTTTTCTATTAGATCTTTTTAAATATTTATTGGTTTTCTAATTATCCGCAAAATTAAGTGGCGACTCTGTTTTTTCTTTCGAATTTCAAAAAATTAGTTTTCTCTTAAATAAATTGAGTCTTAAATTGATTTTTGATTTTCTTTTCAAAAAAGTCATTTTTCGGTATAACAATAATACAACATATGAATGTCCTTATATACTGCTTGCATAAGAAATATATATGGTAATGCAACCCAAAATAGAGTGACGACGACATACACATTCTTCATTAATTAGGTTGAACAAGTCTATGATGTTTGGGTCAGCAATAACAGGGACAGTACATTGATCACTCAGGATCATGATGTTGCATAATATCTAAGCGGTTTCAAGATATTGGCAAATATGCCATGGAATAAAGTGGACTACATTGGCATCTCTATTCATGTTCCCTTAAAATGTCATTATGTATTGGTACTTTATTTTTAATACAATGTAAGTGTCTGTTCGTTTTTGACTCATTTAGTGATGTCGGGGATGATCACAGTTATGTGGTGCTACAGTTGGTGAGGAAGTTGGCTATCATTATTCCTCTCTTTTTGGTTAGTATTGAATTTTATGAAAAAAGGGATGATATTGACAGAAAAAACTCAATAGACTATGTTGATTATGCATTCTCGGATATCCTCACCTTTATTACTTGTGATAACACTCCACATAGTTGGAGATTCCAAGTAAGTAATATTCTTTTGTTATTTCTCTTCGATTGGTCTTAATCTCTTCTGCATTTGTCCTCCCCGCAGTAATTACGAATTGTATTCATGCGTTTTTTCTAAGCTGATATGTGAAGGCTATGATTATGCCAAGATTGGAAGAAAAATATTTCACCCAATATTTTATCGATTGAGATATGGGACATTGTTATGGGACTATGAAAACAAGAAGATTGATTCTGGGGCAATTAGTAAAAATGAGGTGACTGGAAAGGTGGTTAACAAGTTTGGTGGTCCTATGAGCAATCATGAACATGTGGAGGAAAGTGAAAGAATGCCAGCGTCTAAGTATGTTCCTAGTAGGAAATCTTAGAACTCATTATTGTAAAAAAAATATTTTTTGCGTATAACCTGCTTTTTGTTGTTGGTCGATGTTTAACATTTTACATCTCTTTTTGATTTTACTAATTTATGATCTATCTGACTAACTTTATAATCTTCCCATGCACAATATAATCTTTTTATAAATTGTTATTTCAGTTATTCTTGTCATGTTTGTAACCTCTTAAAGTTATCATAAACCACTCATGAAGTACACTAATTCATTTTTTACGTACCAACAAACTCCATTTTGCCTAAAATATTTTTTTGGTGTTTCAATTCAATTAATATACTAAGAGAATTTTTCAATTGCAAGTCATATCATCTAAATACAAGTTACACCTCTCTTTCTACTTTTTTAAAAAATTGTACACTTTCTTTTTACAATACTTTCGATAATTTATACTTTTGAATACGCCCAAAAAATGTTTATACTCTAATTTTTTACAATTAAAATTCTTTTACTATATAATTGTACACACTAAACTAATCCAGCTTTTCATCCTCCACGTCAAAATAAAATAAAATAAAATAAAAAAAGCACATCTCCTTCACAATACCATTAAAAATAACTGACACACCAAGTCAATGTGCACCATTATACCATAACTCAAAATACTTAATCACAACAACCAAAAAGATATGTATCCTACTAATAAATTAATATAATTAATAACTAATAATTAATGCAAAAATATTAGCTAAGTCATATAAATAATAAGTTATGCAATCATTTCTACACATGACCAACAACATAATATATCATAAAAATAAATACCAAACATACCCATAATTGTCAATACAAACAACAACACTAACACCTCAAACCACCTAAATTATAAAATTCAGCACAATCATTCCGAAGATAGTATTTCTAGGCATTTCTTCTTGTTGTGTTATTCTGTCCCACATAAACTGCAAGTACCTTTAATTTTCTTGCATTTCATTTCATTGAAGCCCTTTTTTCTGTATTTGTTTGATGGCCTTCCTGGTCTTGTTCTTGTAGTGGATGACAGTATCAATTCATCAAATATATAACTCGGAATCACCCACGTACTTTTGCAAGGTAGTTGGTCAATTGGTATTGCATAAGTATCCCTGAAGTTCTTGCTACTATAAAGATTGAGCAGAAGGACTCAACATACTTTCTCTATATTTAACAGCAGCTACAACATGACTACATGACATTTCATTATGCTAAAACCTTCCGCATCTACACATACGTGTGTTAAAAAAATTAGTGAATCTCTTTGCACCATCTATAACGATATGAAGATGTTCTTTTGATGCCTATACCTTCAATAAGAATAATCACAATTATGAATTTTTTTTATAGAATAACATATTAAAAAATAGGAACCTATTGTACTAACCGTTATACTATTTGACAATTGCTTATTTCCCATCAACATTTTATTATATTTCTTTGACAGGACAGTTGTTTTTCTTCCTTCCTCGTTGTGTTTTTTATCCTAACATTCTATTGCCTGCCTGACATACTCCAATATAGGAACCATTGGTAGCTTTCTTCTTGGTAAGATTATTTTATTTATGGACTTAGCTATGTTACTTATCAAAGTCTAAGTCCTCTTTACTATTGTATGACAGCAAGACCACTTTTCAAAATCAGCCTTCATCAGGTATGCTCTAATTTTTGAATTAATTTCATCTACTCTATCCATCAATTCATTAATGTGCCTTTGCCAAGCTGAAAAATAATTTCCTAACTTCTTCAACATTCTTATGTGTTTTCTTCAATATATTAGCCCATAAATGATAGATACAAACATAATACTTGATGTCTGGATAAACAATTGTTATATCAGTCCAGATGCTTTTATTTCTATCAGAAACAAAGTACGTATTATCTCTATCACCAAATGTTATTTTGAAATTTTCAAAGAACCAACTTTATGTATTGCCATTTTCAGAATTCGTGATATCATATGCTAGTGGCAAAATATGTCCTACATGATTATCAAATTTAATACTGTAAATAAGAAATATTTGCAATACTTTAATACTCATTTTTCATTTTTTTTACACTAACTCAAATTAATTATAGTAGAACTACTAACCTCGAGGATCCAATGTGCTAGCTATCTACATAGTTCCTTCGAATGTTGATCATGTGTGCATCCCATCAACTACAACTATTGGATGACAATATTTTCATCCTCTTATGCTTGCATCAAGTGCAATAAAATAATATTGAAACTTGTCTTCCTCAGTTTTTTTAAGATTATCGATGGTCCCAGGATATGTTTGTTCCAATATATAAAGATACATTCAAATTTTGGAATATGATTCTGGTCCCCTCATAATATCTTCATTGCTTTTTGTTTGCCCCTCCATGCTTGCATGTACGTCAAGAAAATACCATACTTCCTCTTTATGTCTGCCTTTATGTCACCGGGTGTGTAAATTGTTTTGGTGTCGCTATATTTATGAAGCAACATGCTACCAAGTACACCATTAGTACATTGACATTTTGAGTTCAGACTGTCATTCCCTGAGAAACTGTGTTCATCGTTGAGAATCCTCACTTTGAATAAATCTGACTTCCCTAGCAACGACGACTTAAAGAACCAAGAATAATGATTGTCTCGACATTTTAATATAAAATTGCAAATAACAATGAAACCAACTTAATAATAGTTATAATCTTCTGCAAAATGCTCAAAAATAAAAGTAAAATTACACTTTTGTTTGACCTGGCAGTACACAACCTGACAACCTTGAGTCAAAACTGTCTCAACAATGCACAACGTCAACCAATGTATGCTTGTCTATGTAAATTTTGCCTTACTTCATTGCATCAACTAAAGCATTGCTAATTATATGTGGTTTTTCAATTTCCTCATCAAAATCCATTAATATCGCATCACTCAATGCCAAACTCATGTCAACTAATGTTATTGTTTGTGGCAACACCATTGAATTAGTAGGTTTATCTATTCTTGAATCGATATCTCTATAAGTATAAGTCACACATAATAGATATTTCAAAAAGAAATCTGGGTTGAATCTTTTTTGATCTAAATAGACTCTTACCCCCATGTCATTGTGAATTTTCAATGATAGTGAGTACACATTCACAACATATTGTATTACCAAATCGATTCATATCATGTCCAATCCTATTTGAGAAGCAATAACTCTTAACAAACTATCATAAGTTGATGAAGTATCATATATACACCAATCCACACTCACCAATATTTTAAGTAACTCTTTTCATTGTAATTAAGTTCATCCCAATACATACACCGTCTAACTGACCATCACTGCTTTTGCAAAATCATGCATATTTAATATCATTTAAACACTACTATACTACCACTTAAATTTAAACCAGTACAATAAGTAATATTCAGTTGAGCAACAATTCATGTATAAACATCAATAATCACGAAAATAAAAAAATTTACCAATTTTAAAGAAGTATTTACAACCATAGTTTTTTTAATTAAAAAAAACAGAAATAAACCAACAACACAAACAAGGTTGAAACTAATTACATAGAAATTATAATTATCACAAATCTTTGATATTGGCAACAAAGTTTTAAAAAATCTACTATTTACCTACTAGTTACATCCCATTTTCATCATTTTTTATTAAAATCGACACGATCCATGAAATTTATCTAGGATAAATGCCTTCCTTATACTCCCTAACTCTTTCTTTTCTCATTTTTAATTTCACCAATACTCTTAATGTGTGAGTCAAAGTATTTACCTATAAACTTTGGTAACTACACTTAATATACAATGTACAAAATGTGAGGCATCCTTATGCCCATACGCGGCTACCCAAAAAAAATATGTCACTGTACAATCAAATCAAATTAATTGATTTGATTGCTTTAGGTAAGAGAAAACTACTTTTAGATTTAAAAAAAATTGAAAGGAAGTACATACTAGTACCAAAAACAATAGTGACTTGGTGTTACTCATGATGACCATGGATGAGTTGTACATTTAAAAATGTATTTTTATTTGTTTAAATATTTTCTTTTCCAATACTAATCATATCAACTTGTCCATCATCATTAATTACTATAACTTACTAAAACTTATTTTATTTTTGGTGTTACTAATAAGTATCACGACTGAATTGCAACTACAACTATGTTATTTTAATTTTTTTTGCCTCCCAACCCCATCACATCAACTCGACATCACAATTAATGACTATATGTCACGCCAGGAGGATACCCTAGGCATAACAACACTCAAAGACTATTTTTAGTCCGCGAGTTAATCACCTGGCCTCATTGTCACATCTTACTCAACAGTGGAATAATTACTCAATGACAACATTAAATAAAAAGCAGTTATATCATAAATAATTTCTCAAAATAGCTCAAGTCTGAACAGAAAAATACTCAATCATACTTGACTCTAAGTCTATGAAGCCTCTACTCTCAACGTCTAGAAGGTACCATGACAAGTCATGGCTACCTAACTCAAACAATTAAAGTAAACTAAATCAATAAGAACAGGCTCCTCGGGAAACCAAGAAGGGCTCACCAATCTTTGGATCTCGAAACTCTGGACCTCAACGGTGTACCTGCTAAAGTCCTCTATCTGCTGAATCTGCATCATAAAATGATGCAACGCCAAATGACGTAAGTACGTGAAATGTACTGTATGTAAACGGTCTAAAGTAGACTTAGTGTTTAAATGCAACTCAGTTAGAAAATCATGATATGCTCAATTCAAGAATTGCTTGAAAGTTTCTCTAATTGATATAACTCCCACCACCATGAGTTTTGGTGATGTACAATGAATATAACATTGTTGCCTGGTTCGTCCTTAACTTGCCATAGAAAAAGACACGTCAATCTATACCTCTCTCTCGGATCCTAAAAGATTGTCCCACCATGGGTACTTGGGCCACAAGAATTATCCTGTGCGATTATCCTACGTTGACAACATAGTTCTGGGGTGACTCTCTTCACCCAACTCAACGCTCAATACTCCTTCCAAGACTAAATCATGCTCATAAAAATTAGCTTAACTCATCTCTTTGACTCATCTCAGACAACTCAACTCTGTTCTCAGTAGCTCAACTCAATTACTCAACAACTTAGTAACTCAGGACCGTCGTTGATGCAATGCAACTAAGGACTCTAATACATACCATGCAAGACTCTCATGAATAACTGTCAAGTTACATCACATTAGAATGATCAACACATACGAAAGGATGGATACACATTATATGCACACATGAAGCAAGAAAACATACATGAAGCATGAATATATACTTCTCAGGTTCATATTACTTAGTTTAAAAGGTTGGGTTCACAATTTTAATTAAATTAGTAAGCAAGAAAAATGCTAAGTTTAGGGTTCATGCATCAATCATTTGAAATACATTCATAATTCAAAGTAATAAGGTACAACTCATAATTTGAGTCAAATATATTCAAGAACTCAATCCTGTACAAAAATTTAAAACTCAAGAACCATGAGATTTAAAACTTTTAATTTATACTCCTGATCTTAACTCAAATAGACAAAGGGGCGCGCCGATGAACATAGTCCAACGCTTTAGGTAGCCTCACATACATGGAATGGAGATTAATCACCAATCTCCATAGAGAATTCAACTCTGGCTCAAGACTTTAGGCTTTTCTTCTTTTCTCTTCTCAAAACCCTCAATTTGAACGCAAAGAAAGATGGGTTTGAAACCCTTAATTTTGAGAAAAATAACCTTAATGCTCATTTATTAGACTTAAGATAGGTTGAGAATATCCAAAATACCCTTCTCAAAATTAAAAGAAAAAATATCACTAAAAATGCACTGGTCCGCGACACGCCAGGAGCGTAGACCAGTGTATTTTCCTCCAAAAGTTTTCTGAACGAATTTTCTTCTTCTCGTCGAAAATTTTGAAAAAAACTAATAACTGTAAATGCGCCTCCTTAGCATGTCGCACCTGGGGCACGTATCAACATTGTCCCAAAATTAATTAGCAAAAATTATTTTCTGACTAGGTTGCTCTAAAATTGGGTCGAGACCACTCTCCCACCCAATTTTTCTTTATGATTGCAAATCTTATCTCTGATTTTCCCGCCGAGCTTGAGAAGACACATTTTGCATACGGTTCTATTCTAGAGGCATTTTAATCATTTCATGGGGTGTTACATTATCTCCCCTTGGATCATTCGTCCTCGAATGATGAGTAGAGGTGGAAATAAGGCACAAGTAGACTCAAACTTCTCTCAATACTCACTCGACAACTCAAACTCTCAACTCTTCCTCAACCTCTATAAAGTCTACTCAGACTCATGGATAGACACATCAACTCAGGAATGGAAACATCAGTTAAGTTAAGGATAGGAACATTATCTTCAACCTCATTATTATTTGGCATGAAGAGTTGCGGGTATTTGGTTCTCATAGCTTCCTCAACAAATTGGTTTCTCCACAAAACCTTGATGGAGGCAATCTCTTTGTTTCTCAGCTTACGAACTTAGAGGTCTAGAATTTGTACTAGAATTTCCTCATAGGAAAGGCTATACTTTACTTCCGTACTCTCAATAAGGATTGCCAAAGCAGGATCTCCCAAACACTTCTTCAACAACGACCCATGGAATACTGGACAAATCCCATTTAACTCGGAAGGCAATTCTAACCCATAAGCGACCTTCTCAATCGTCCTCACAATTTGGTAAGGATTGATGTAGCGTAAACTCAACTTTCCCTTCTTACTGAACCTCATGACATCTTTCACAGGTGACACCTTCAAGTACACCCAATTATCTACCTCGAACTCTAAGTCCCTTCTTCTCACATCCATGTAAGACTTTTGGCAATTTTGTGTGGCCTTCAACCTCTGTCTAATAACCTTTACATTCTCCATAGACTGGTAGACAAGATCATATACAATTAATTCCACTTTATCGACCTCAAACTACCCAATCGATGACCTACACCTTCTTCTATATAAAACTTCATAAGGGGTCATCTGAATGCTTGCGTGATAACTGTTGTTATATGCAAATTCGATCAATGGAAGATAGTCATCCCGATTACCCCTGAAGTCAAGGATACAAGCTCTCAACATATATTTGAATGTTTGAATGGTGCACTCTGCCTGTCTATATGTCTGTGGATGAAAAGCCATACTTAAATTTACCTTTGTACCTTGTCCCTTTTGGAAATATCTCCAAAATTGCTAAGTGAATTGAGCTTCTTTGTCCATAATGATAGCCAAGGGAACCCCATGCTACCTCATAATTTTATGAATGTAAAATCAAGCATATTTTTCAGCAGTATTCATTGTCTTGATTCCAAAGAAATAGGCCTTGGTCATCCTATCCTTGATCACCTATAGTGAGTTATGTTGTTTTTGGGACCTCGGTAACCCAGTAATAAAGTTCATATTGATCACCTCCTACTTTCACTCAGGGATATCAAAGTTCTGTGCCAATCCATAGGGTCGTTGATGTTCAACCTTGACTTGCTGACAGTTCGGGCATTTAGAAATGAACTCTGCGATACTCTTCATCCTGCCCCACCAATAGATTTCTGTCAAGTCATGGTACACCTTGGTAGAGCTAGGATATATGGAATACCTAGAGTTATGTACTTCGACCATGATTCTCTCTCTTACAACGCCAACATCAGGAACATATAACCTGCCCTTGTATCTCAACACTCCATCTCTCCCTTTAGAGCTGACCATCACTTTCTCTTTGTGGATGACCTCCTTAAATTGGAGCATGACAGGATCTTGATCTTGCTTCTCCTTCACCTCTACCACAAGGGATGATACAGATTCATTCTGGACATTGACTCCTCCCTAGTCATTTTCCTCAAGTTGAACTCCTGATCAGGCCAATCTATGCACTTCCTTCACTAGCTCCTTCTTTCCTTCCTCCATGTGGGCAATGTTACCCATTGACAACCTGCTAAAAGCATCAACAACAATGTTAGCTTTACCTGGATGGTAGAGAATACTCATGTCATATTTCTTGAGATCCTTCTGACTGAAGACATATTGAAAACTTTTGTGATTATTAAACACATCCACATGCGCTCCATAAAAATAGTGATGCCAGATCTTAAGTGTGAACACCACTACTGCCAACTCGAGATCATGAGTCATACCTTTATGAATCTTAAGTTGTCTGGAAGTATAAGCTATCACCTTCCCTCTCTGCATTAACATGTAACACATCCTAACTCTGGATGCAACACAATATACAATAAGGTCTTATGTTCCATCGGGCATGGTTAGAACTGGAGTTGTAGTTAGTCTGGTCTTCAACTCTTGGAAACTCTTCTCACATTCTTAAAATCACTGAAACTTGACCTTCTTCTGAGTTAGCTTGGTCAATGGTGCAGATGAGGAAGAAAAGCCCTCAACAAATCTGTGGTAGTAGCCTGCCAATTCTAAGAAACTTCTTATGTCTGTTGGTGAGGTAGACTGGGCCAGTTCTTAACCGCTTCAATCTTCTGGGAATCCACTCGAATACCATCACCTAGACAAAATGACCTAGGAAGGCCACTGACTTAAGCGAAAACTCACATTTCAAAACGTTCACATACAATTCATGATCTTTGAGAATTTGAAGAATCACTCTAAGATGGTTGACATGCTCCTTTTCATTCTTAGAATATACCAGGATGTCATCAATAAATACCATCATAAATATGTCAACATACGATCGGAATACTATGTTCATCAAGTCCATGAAGGTTGCAGGTGCATTAGTCAACCCAAAGGACAAGACCAAGAACTCAAAATGACCATACCTCATCCTAAAGGCCGTCTTTGGAATATCACATTCCCTCACTTTCAACTGGTAGTAACCTGATCTGAGGTCAATCTTTGAGAACAAGAGGTTCCCTAAAGTTTGTCAAATAGATCATCTATCCTTGGAAGAGGATATTTATTCTTAACTGTGACCTTGTTCAGTTGCTTGTAATCTTAAAATTTCTGAGAGACCCATCTTTCTTTCGCACGAACCGGACAAGAGCACCCTAAGGAGATACACTCGGCTTGATAAAACCCTTCTCTAATAAATCCCTCAACTGCTACTTCAATTTTTTCAACTCAGCGGGGGCCATCCTATAGGGTGGAATTGAGATAGGTTGGGTATCAGAAAGAACATCAATTTCAAAGTCGATCTCCTTATCAAGTGGGACTCTAGGTGGGTCCTCGAGAAACACTTCTGGAAACTCACTCATTAGGACCGACTCAAGAGTCGGAGGCTCAACATAATTAGATTTGACTCGCACGAGATGGTACACACACTCTTTAGAGATTAACTTTCTAGCTCTAAGGTAGGAAATAAATTTACCCTTAGGTGCAACAGAATCTCCCCTCTACTCTATAACAGGCTCATTGGGAAACTGAAACTTGACGGTTCGATACCTATAGTTGACAGTGGCATAGCAGGTGTGGAGCCAGTCCATACCAAGGATTATGTCAAAGTCAATCATCTTTAACTCAATTAGATCCACAAGAGTATCCCTATGATAGATACACACTACACAATCTCTATAAATGCTTTCAGATTTAATGGACTCGCCAACAAGAGTGGAAATAGGGAAAGGCTCAAGTAAACACTCAGGAGAAATCTCAAATTTTCTAGCCACATATGGTGTTACAAGGTACACTGTCACCCCTGGGTCAAGCAAAGCATAACAATCAAAAGTAAAGACTCAAATCATACCAATCACGACATCTGATGCCACCTCTTGGTCCTATCTATTCCTCATTGCATAGAGATGATTCGTTCATCTGCTTTTCCCAGGTGTGACACCCTTCTAATTACCCCTGGGTAGTGGCATGGTAGTAGAAGATTGGGCTCTATTATGCCAAAGTGGACAATCTCTCTAGAAGTAACCTATCTGGCTATACTTATGGCAACCATTTCCTCCTTCTCTGCACTCCCTTAAATGCATTCTGCCACACTTCCCATAAGGTGGTTTCCCTTTTGAGCCAAGGGTTATACTGGCTTATGAACCGTGTGCTCTAATGTTTGACTACCCTTGTGATTTCTAAGCATACCTGACATTTGGAGTGGGCGCACTGGCTGATGATGATGCATACCTCGAATACTTCTTCTAGAAGTAAGACCTGTTGCCCTTATCCTATTTGTACTGGTTAGCCTCGTGCCCTGTTGACTTGGATTTATTACTCAAGAGCTCTTCTCTGTCTTTCTTTTTATCCTCTTTAGTCTGTTAGGCATGCACCATGAGTCTGGAAATGTCCATGTCAGGAATTAGTAATACTGCCTTGCATTCCCTCTTTGCATGTATGCACAACCTAGACACAAACTTTCTCATCCTTGTCCTCGTGTCCTGGACTATCTCTGGAATATACCCAGACAGCATAATGAACTTGAGGCTATACTCCTTGACGGTCATCCCCTCTTGCTTTAGGTTCACGAACTTCTCAATCTTTGCCTCCCTCAACTCTTGGGGAAAAAAGTGGTCGAGAAAACCACTCTCAAACTTATCCCATTCAGTAGTCTTAACATCTTCACGTCGGCTATCCTCCCACTAGTTGTACCAGACATTCACCATATCCTTAAGCTGGTAGGAGGTGATGTTTACACTCCAACAGTAAAGCAGTTGCAGTCAAATATAAATCTAACTAGAGGCTAGGGTTGAATCTATAGTGAATACGGGGCTGATTGTATTGAGTCACTAACAGTTATTTCAAGTATCAATTGACTATATTCTTTAGAATGGTAGGGGGGTTGCGATTTGAAGTGAAGAAAACTAGAAATACTAAACTATTAATGCGAGAAGACAATCAATTTGAGGGGCAACTTGGGAATTGTGTACCCCATGATTCGTTAAGTTAAATACATCGGATAACATAACTCTAATCAGAACATCGCATGTAGGACAGTAACTTAGGTTGTTCCAGTCCTCTTGTGAAGGTGATGGTCGAATTTCATTATGGCGTTTGGTCGACAACCATGGTGTGCCAACTAACCATTACTCCATTGTCCTAGTCAACCTCTCCTTGATCAGGTTTGGTTGATTATGTGAAAAAATATCGATCGAATCCTGTCATCTACTTTCCTTTTTTGATTCGTCCCTACCTTGGTCGGGATCGTTATAGTAGGCAGGGTTTGGTGTTGGCCACCACCAAACAACATTTCAAAATGAAAGAAAATATATAATACATGCAAATACACAATCAAAGAAATGCACAAAATCTGGATTATTTTGAGTCAACTCCTCATGGTTCCCACAACCCAAAATTACAGGTGTTTAGCTATTCATGGCTAAGGCAAAATCACAAAAACTGAATACAATAGATATAATTGAGAGATTACCTAAGAATAATGAAGAACAACACCACTTTGATATTGAAACCATAAGTTTGCAATAATGGTGTTTGAGTACAAGTGATTTCAAAACCCCAAAATTGGGCCTTCAAAATTAAGAACTAAAATCTACTCTATGAATGTTCAAGATGATGAAATCTGTGTAAGTGTCCCACCTCTCAGAAACCTTATCATTAACTATTTATACCATTTACAAAAACACCCTAAAAATAAAATAGAAAATATAGTTGATAGCAGGTATGACTCACAGGTACGACTCATAGGATGACTTACCAGTCGTAATCAAATTTTCATAGTCAGCACTTGGCATTTTGAACTTGACTACTACAATATATTGCTACAGGTCATGGTTTGATCTACGACTCGTAGTGTCTTCTCGTAGTCTTTAGTTGCAGTTTTTGGTCCAAATTTTGCAAAATATTATCCCTGGCTTTGAGGCATCCTCCTACGAATTGTAGTGAGACTTATGACTCATAGATTAGCCTCGTATAATTGACCTTTATTTAACAAATTTTTAATTTTTGAATACTGACTTTGGCTACGAGGGCATACTATGACTCGTAGGGTGGCTTATATGTCCTGAACTTCATAAAAATCTATAATTTTCTCCCAAAATCATGCCAACCTATTTTTTTTGCATGAACAACACAGAAATACATAAAAACTATAAAAACTCGCATTAAGAACATGCAAAATCCTTTGTTTTAGGCATCAAATATATTGTAATTTGACAACACATCAGGAGGCAAGCTCAACCCTTTCAACCCCACCGGCATGCATGGCCCTCAACACCTTATACATCTTGTCAATGAAATTTTTTGGGTCCTCCTCAATCTTTGACCCCGTATATACTGGCAGGTTAATTCTCCAAAAGTCTCTGAGCCTAATAGCAATTATGGGCTCTTGGGAGCTAGAGCTAGGGGCTTGGGGACCTCTGCTATTGCTTTGCGAGGCCATAGCTGAGTGAGCATCATAATGGCTCCTCTGTATATATTTTGCCTCAGAAGTAGGAGTTAGCTGTGCAGGGGGAATTTGTGGGACCTAGCCGTATTACCTCGTAATGGTGCCATAAATTTTGATGTTCATGCTACAACAGTAAAGCAGTCGCAGTCAAGTATAAACCTAACCAAAGGCTAGGGCCGAATCCACAGAGAATACAGAGTTGACTGTATTGACTCACTAACAATTATGTCAAGTATCGATTGACTATATTCTCTAGAATTGGAGGTATTTGCGATTTGAAGTGAAGAAAACTAAATATACTACATTACTAATGCGATAAGACAATCAATTTGAGGGACAACTTGGGAATTGTATTCCTCGTGATTCATTAACTCAAATATCTCGAATAATATAACCCAAATTGAGACATCACATGTAGGATGATAACTTAGGTTCTTTTAGCCCTCTTGTGAAGGTGAAGGTCGAATTTAACCATGGCATTTGGTCGGCAACCATACTGTGCCAACTAACCATTACCCATTGTCCCAGTCAACCTCTCCTTGGTCAGGTTGGTTGATTAGATTAGAAAATATTGATCGAGTCTTGTCATTTAATTCCCTTTTTCTATTTGTGATTACCTTGGTTGGGATCATGATAGTAGGCAGAGTTTGATATTGTCCACCACCAAACATTCAAAAATGAAAGAAAATAGATAATACATACAAATAACCAATCAAAGAAATACATAAAATCCAGGTTATTTCAAGTCAACTCCTCATGGTTCCCACAAACCCAAGTTGTGGGTGCTTAGCTACTCATGGCTACGGAAAAAATCACAAACAGTAAATACAAGAGACATAGTTGAGAGATTACCCAAGAATAATGAAGAATAATACCACTTTGATATTGAAACCACAAGCTTGTAATAATGGAGTTTGAGTACAAGTGATTTCAAAACACCCAAATTGGGTCTTCAAAATTAAAAATAAAATCTACTCTAAACCATAGGAAATGCTCTCTAAGAATGTTTAAGATGATGAAATCTATATAAGTGTCCCACCTCTCAAAAGCCTTATCATTAACTATTTATACTATTTTTAAAAAGACCCTAAAATTAAAATAGAAAATATAGCTAGCAGCAGGTATGGCTCGCAGGTACGACTCGTAAAGTGACCTACGAGTCGTAATTGGGTTTTCATAGTCAGCACTTGGCATTTTGGGATTAACTACTATGATCCATTGCTACAAGTCATGGTTTGATATATGACTTGTAGTATCTTCTCATAGTCTTTAGTTGCAGTTCTTGGTCCAAATTTTGGCAATACTATTTTTGGCTATGAGACCCCCTCCTATAAATCGTAGTGAGACTTAAGGCTCGTTATGACTCGTAGGTTAGCCTCATATAACTGACCTTCACTTTGTAAATTTCTAATTTTTGAACACTATTTCTGGTTGTGCGTGCACACTATGACTCATAGGTTGGCTTGTATGTAATAAACTTTATCAAAATCAGCAATTTTCTCCCAAAATCATGCCAACCTGTATTTTTTGCAAGAACAACACAAAAACACATAAAAGTCATAAAAAGTCACATTAAGAACATGCAAAATCCTTTGCTTTAGGCATCAAATGTACTGTAATTTGGCAGCACATCAACATCCTCTATTTAGAATTGTTGCTTGTCCTCAAGCGACGACTCAATCTAAGTAGACAATAAAAAATACATAGCAACTATCCTAATGGCATATACATCACTTAGTTCTAATTCAGGTATCCAACTCTCATTTTTAAAACCTGGTTAAATAGACACCAAGCAAAGCAAGATATAGTGATGCATCTGACAATCCAACTATGACAAGAGAAGAAGTATCAACAACTCACAATCACCGAACATGTCATAAGCTAATCATGTCATGCAAATCCTCTCATAGAAAAGAAGTCCCTTTGTTTCACTCAAAAAGCAATTAAAGATCAGGGACTGTGCAAGTATCCTCCCTCTCACAAATGAGATTCATACATGACAACCAACACCATAGGTGTGCCCATATACTCATACTCCGGATTGTTGACTAGTTGGATTATGATTACTTTAGGACTTGATAGGCTTGTAACGTAGGCTCACGGGGATTTGGTATGATATTTTGGGTAAATATTGACTAATGGCCAACCTTGAACTACGTTTTCCCACATTTTTACCTTAACAACTCATCCATTTTCATTATGTCCTCCCTTATTCTTCATTTTCAAGCTTTTTCGGGTGCTTTCTTTTTCTTTTTTCAGTTGTGCCTCATTTTTGAACTCATTCTGCTATTCTTTTCGTTTCAAGGCACCTTTCTTTCTTTTTCACTCACCCGACACATGATTTTCTTTTCCTTCTTTCTTTCCCTACTAGTCACCTTATTTTTATTACTTTACCATAATACAAGTCATCCTCAACTTAGATTTTTATCCTGAGGTGAAGTACATAATATCCATTCCCTAAACCAGGGCCACCTTTGGTAGCCACCCTCAACTTAGACTTTTTGTCTCAATCAAGGTTCACATGTTCAAGGATCGACCAGGATCAATATCAAGGTATTTCACTAAATAAGGTTAGGCTAGTTAGGTATCAAGAAAGAAAAAGAACATGTAATACTGAAACATTTGGAACAAAGGGTAAACTGCTTCCTTTGATAGGTCATTTGGGCAAAAGTGGATTACCTTAAAGAAAATGGCCTAAGATCCTTTCCTAGTCAACCAAGATCTCCAATCCAATCTCAGAGTAACAAGGCAAGTTCTGAATCAGTATTCAATGCAAGTATATTACAAAATTAGATCACATAATATACATGGCATTGCATACATAATTAACATAGACTCATAGGTCATGCTTCAAGCATCAACATACCCTCTCTTTATCAGAACAAATATTGCCAGAAAATCATATGTAAGATTGCAATGGTAACCAACAATCTCAAAAAATTTTGAGGGTACCCATTTTTCAAAACATTCATAGACCATTCAAGATTATATACATGTCAAAAGTACTAATTACTATATATTTACAAATTATCTATGACACTTAAACATGCTGGTTCAACAGAAAGTAAACTCATCCACAAGGAAAAAGAAACACGATAAGAAAACCTTAAGACCAAAAATATGATAGTTATGGACTAAAGGCTACTCAGACTTCACCTTAGTCCATAACTTCCCATACCCTACCAAAAAGATGATACTTTGTCCTCAAAGTAGCTATATATATATAAAATAAAAACTAACAACAAAACCAATTATCCAAAATATAACCAAACATCCAAAATATAACATCTAAAAGTATCCAAAACATAGTAAAAACGTAGTGTCTGAATAGGAACAAAGTATCAAGAGATAAGAAGCATGAGGGTAAAAAGTAGCAAACATATGGTGCTCATACACTGGCATCCATTTGGTTCTGGGGATCGCTCTACTCTTGGGTGGTCTAGGCTGCAACTCTACTCGAGCTACCGGCTTTTTTCAATATTGGTTGTTCCCGATCCTTCCTCAGCTCTTCCATGGCTAAAGAGTCTCGAACCACCTATGATCCGCTCCTCTAGCTCTGCCTCCTCCTTAGTTATCCTTGGTCTCTTATGGCTCACACCTGTATCATCACTCTCCAGGGGCCTTTTCCTGTGGGCATGTGGGCGATCCTCAAATAAGTCAATCAAATCATCATTAGTTGTTGGTTCCTTCTCTGGGGCTGCTAACGTCTTCATTAGGTCAACCTTGAACTTGTCCAACTCTTTCTTCATGATAACCATATTAGCAGGTCATGTACCCTCAAGTCTCTGTTGGATCGTGTCCTTGAAGGCGTTGACCGAAGAATCCACTGTAGCAACTCATCGATCTACAGTATCAATAGTGAATGCTCTGGATTTGTCCTCCGAGTCATGGATAGTCTGATGAACCCATGGCTTGAGTTTGTCCATCAACCTACCTAGCTAGGCCTCTATCCTAGTCAACCTGCATATCAAAGCCTGAAAAGCAATAGCAAACATAATAGGGTAGTCTACACAAGTAACCTGAGTAGCAAATGGCTATGGTGCATACAGGTGTAATTGTGGAGAGCATTGCCTCGGTATCAACAGCCAAAGATTGCTCTGGTGTAACTAGAGTAGAGGTGGTAAGCACTGGAGTCGACTCTTGAGTAGGTGGCTGGAGCGGGAATGTATCTGATATGGGAGGAGAAGCTACACGCTAGAAGGCCACCAAATTCTCATCAGCCTTGATAAGATTAGGATCCATAGTATGTAGGGACTCTACATGTGGGTCAAGGTAGAGAGAAACACGAACTCCTGCCTCATTGCATAGTCTATGTATCAGGATGGGAAACAACAATGAGGTATTAGTTCAGATCATAGACTCATGAATCTGCTACGCCATGACACATGCCCACTTTATCTCACAACCAGCCAAAATACTAGCTAGTAATACAACCCGCTCCAAAGTAATCACATTATCCATAAATGTAAGTCTGATGCGAGATTGTATCATAGACCATCAGAATTTGGTCGAAAAGAATAGATAAGCCTTCACTATCGACTCCGGGTGGTTTGTGACCCATGCTGCCTCGGCACTGCCCTCGCATATCTGGGTAGCCACCCATCAGAAAAGCTCAGTCCTTAGGCCCACATTCTTCCCTATCATCACTAGCCTCATCTTCTCAATCTTATTATCATACTCGACGGTAGAATATGGCACCCTATAATTAGGCCCAAACTGAACCCTAAAGATGGTTTCCTCGGAGATGTTGACCGTCTATCTGCGAATCAAAACCTCTTGCAACCTAGGATGATCAATGACCTTCTTCCCCTTGGAAAGATCTTGGAGTATGGTAGCGGCATATGTAGCACAGAACTCTTAAACTAGATATGAGTCATACTTGCCCAACCTCCTGGATAGCCACCTAAGTCCGTGCTAGTCAATCTCTACCTCTAAAGCCGAAACCCTGGACAATCCTAAATTATTTAGCCTCGACTCCTCGTGAAATTGTCTAATAGGCTTTCCCTGTACTTTCAGCTATAACCCCCTATAGTAAATTTCTTTCATACTCGAAACTCCCTATTGGACGTATCTAGGATCAATAGAAGAAACAGATGGGTCGACCGGGAGCTGTGACTCTACTTTACCCTGTTGAGTCTGTGACGCCTCTTGTGAACCTGTATCTGAGTGAATGGGAGAAATCTGTGGTGAACTGCTATCAGACCCATCACTATCGCCCTCTTCTTCAGACTAGGAGGAACTAGCAACTTCTACCGAGGTCTGTGCCACTTTGGCTCTGGTCTGAGGCACATTTGCCTATAGGTCAATGTGAACTCGGTGGACCTCTTTGGATCTCTTTGACTACTCGATCTCGGAGGACTCATCTAGAAGTCATCTTCCCAAGGCTTTGATAGCCTTTGTTTTACTTTTTGGAGGCATTATACCAGCAGATTATACCCCATACCAAACATGAGCACCATTATCTTTAAACAATCAGGAATCACAAAGAAACAGAAACGAGAAGAAACCAAAAACCAAATGGAAAACACAAAAAAGATGCACTGAACTAGCTGCAGATTTACAGGTATAAGGCATAGGTACGATTCATCAGATGACCTACAAGTCATAGTCTGGGTTTGTTATAATTTTCAGAATCCTTTTAAAGCACAATACAAGTCCTACGAGACCCTCACCATAGTTCGTAGTGAACACTACAACCCATAGGTGGGTCTCGTATGGAAAGTGTCAACGAACTATAGCTATCTATTGTTTTTTATAAGGGGCCACTATGACTCGTAGGGCGACCTACGAGTAGTAGGAGGTCCTCATAGCAGAAAATAGTAGGCACCAGTGGTGCCTTCAACATTGCCCATGAACCACCAATTTCAATCACCCTAAATCAAACACCATCGAAGCAAGATTTCACTCACATAACAAACACATATATATACTCACGACCCTAGTCATGAATATTCAGACCAATAATTTTCCCATAAATATTTAGAGAACGACTTCCCAAAACATTCAAAAATTACCCAAAAATAATTGATCCCCAAACTCATAACAATCTCACCAACACACAATCATGGGGGTTCAAGGGAATCCACAACAAATTCACACAAGGGTATCTCAAATTATCAATCTCAACCCAAACATACATCAACACCCCAATTCCAACTCAGCCATGCAATTCCAACCCCGCCATGAATCCATTGTCAATCAACGTAACATAATCATTTCACAGCATGATCAACATTTAGATATGGCAAGATTTCCATCATCACAATAATCCAACAAGAGTAATTTCATAATTCAAAGCACTGCTAGGGAACTTTGATCAACAAAACCCTAATTCTCACATTGACACAATCATTTTCTCATGGGTATACTCAATATTAACACTAAACACACACTCATCCAACAATATATGAGAATCATAACATATGTGTGCAAAATTAAACTAAGGAAACATACCAATTAAGAGAATGATAAGCAAATAGAAGCACTAAGAGAGAAATGGAGAAGCTGAAACCCTAGGGAGATGACCAACTAAAAAATCTCGCCGAAAAGTGACGTGGGTTTGATCAAAATAGTAGAAAATGGTATGGGAATACTTGGGGGGGAGGGGGAAGAAAAACATTCAAAAATAGAGGAAATTAGGGGTCAAATGGCTTTTGACCCCTCATATACTCAGTCAGGTCAAGTTTTAAAATTTTGCATATCGAATCTACGAAACCCCGACTATGAGTCATAGGGCTCTCTACGACTTATAACGCCTGGTCTCATAGCAGGCCCCAACACATAGAAAAATTCAGGGATCATACCTAGGCACTACAAACCACACATATGACTCATATGGGACTGTACGATTTGTAAGGTTGGCTTGTAGTGTATGTGCCAACTTAAAATCATTATTATTTTTCTCTATGAAGAATGACTACCAGTCATAGTGCGCACTATGGTTGGTAGGCCTGGTCATAGAGGCTACTCCAAATGCAACTTCCTTTAAACTACCAGTATGTGATTCAACCTTGGAAATCATAACTCAAACAGACTAACCTTTCACAATAACTTAACTGATTCAATGTCTTAAAAATTAAAACATCAATCTACTACCTAACAATTTAAATAATAAAAATAAACTTCAAAATAAGCCAAAATCATAAAAGATACATGGGTTTCCTCCTAAGAAGCATTTTGTTTAATGTCGTGGCTCGACTTAATCATCATGAGTACTCAGACTTCCTCGTGGGTCGATGGGATTTTATCATCAATCCTATGATCTCTCTTTCGGTCTTTTTGAACAAACTCTAAATGTGTGGAAAACTGCTCAACCTTGTCATCAAGTCTTTGTATTGCAATTGCTTGTTGGTTCACTTTGTAGTTCACCTTGATGACATCAAACTTTATTTCATGCAATATCTTTTCTTGGTCATCAGTATTTGTAATCAATTGTTCAAGCATATGGTCAATCCTTGAGAGTCTATCTGTAACACACTACTGATGGGGTAGCTTGAACCAATTGGTCACACCATCCTTTCTTACACTACTAGAGCCTTTATTTGACAAGCTAGTGGAGGAACTAGTTGTTCTTGAAGTGGCTGGAACACTTGGGTAACCACAGATAATTTGTCTATGTACTCAATAACCTCATTAAATGGCTGCCTCAAGAACGCCCAACAGTCTCTTCCAAATAAGGCATCAACTTGCAATTATTTTTTGGATTTCAATTCTCGGTCGAAGCTTGCCACTAACACATCATCCATTAGACCATAGTTTTGCTTCTTTCTCAAACATTCTTGGTACTTATCCCAAGTTGCACCCAATGACTTGTTAGGCTCATTATAAAATTCATAAGGAAGACCTTTGCACTTCTCCCCAGTTAGAAAAAACATCTGGTGGGAGGATAGACCACCACTTCACAGCCTCACACTTGAGAGTCATGGGAAAGGTATGAAAAGCCATAGCATCTCAAGCTGGATGTCGTGTCCCAAGCACCCCCCTCAATGCTTGAGCAAAATTTTATAGGTGGGTATAAGGATCTTCAGACTTTTGCCCATAGAACATGACACGCCTTTGCGATGTCTCTAATAAAACACTT
Source organism: Solanum sejunctum (assembly GCA_025642045.1). Classification (NCBI taxonomy): domain Eukaryota; kingdom Viridiplantae; phylum Streptophyta; class Magnoliopsida; order Solanales; family Solanaceae; genus Solanum; species Solanum sejunctum. The sequence continues at coordinate 1,398 of JAOTQJ010160387.1, read as the reverse complement.
GTGATGATAAGCTTTTGTTCAGCCATTGTGTTTAACAATCAATGAGTGCCTATCCAGGTTGAACCTTCATTGCACTCTCTTTGGATGCCTGGGATAACAAAACAAAACAAACAAAAGTAATATACAAGAATCTAGTAATCAATATTTGAACTAACTAATAGTGAAATCAAGTCAAGAATCTAGCCGCGTTCCTCGGCAATGGCGCAATAAATTTTAATGTTCACGCTCCAACAGTACAACAATCACAGTGAAGTATAAACCTAACCAAAGGCTAGGGTCTAATTCACAAGGAATACAGGGTTGTATGTATTGACTCACTAACAATCATTTCAAGTGTCGATTGGCTATAATCTCTAGAATGGGAGGGGGTTTGCGATTTCAAGTGAAGAAAACTAAAAATACTACACTACTGATGCGAGAAGGCAATCAATTTGAGGACAACTTCGGAATTGTGTTCCCTGTGATTTGTTAACTCAAATATCCTAGATAACATAACCCTAATCGGGACCTCGCATGCAGAATGATTACTTAGGTTCTTTCAGTCCTCTTTTAAAGGTGAAGGTCAAATTTCACCATAACGCTTGATCGGCAATCATGGTGTGCCAACTAACCATTACCCATTGTCCCTGTTAACCTCCCTTTAGTCAGGTTTAGTTGATTAGACAGGAAAATATCAATCGAATCTTGTCGTCCACTTTTTTTCCTATTCATGACTACCTTAGTCGAGATCGTGATAGTAGGAATGGTTTGGTGTTGGCCACCACCAAACAACATTCAAAAATGAAAGGAAATAGACAATACATACAAATACTCAATCAAAGAAATGCACAAAATTCGGGTTATTTCAAGTCAACTCCTCATGGTTCCTACAAACTCAAGTTGTGGGTGCTTAGCTATTCATGGCTAAGGCAAAATCACAAACAATGAATACAAGAGACATAGTTAAGAGATTACCCAAGAATAACGAAGAACAACACCACTTTGATATTGAAACCATAAGTTCACAACAATAGAGTTTGAGTACAAGTGATTTCAAAACCCCCAAATTGGGTCTTCAAAATTAAAAACTAAAATCTACTCTAAATCCTAAAAAAATGCTCTCTAAGAATGTTCAAGATGATGAAATCTGTGTAAGTATTCTAGCTCTGAGAAACCCTATTATTAACTATTTATACTATTTACAAAAAGATCCTAAAATTAAAATAGAAAATATAGCTAGTAGCAGGTACGACTCACAGGTATGACTCATAGGATGACCTATGAGTCGTAATCGGGCTTTTGTACTTAGCACTTGGCATTTAGACTTGACTGCTATGATCCATTTGTCACACCCCACCCTGGGGTCGTGACCAGTGCCCGATAGGGGCACGTGAACACTTACCAAGCCAAATTCCTTTA
>JAOTQJ010160379.1:0-28191 GCA_025642045.1 Solanum sejunctum | reverse complement strand
GCACCAACTTGATGGACTTGGGCTGCCAAATTTTCAGCTTTCACTTACTTAGGTTTGGGCCCAATTTGCTAAGTGTTCTGTATTGTCTTTGGTCCCTTGTTAATACCTCTATTGGGCTGAACATATATACCATTTATGATGCTAAAACATGGGTTCAATTTACACCCTCAATACGGACTTTATTCATAATTGAACTTGGACAATTTCGACATCGAGCCTCATCTCCGTTTAGTTCGCGATTTTAAGCTAAGCAAGTAGTTGACTCACCTGCTAGCTTCTAAGTCCTACAAGCACCTCAATTCTCTCACTTAATTTTAAGGCCATAATCTCCTTAATTTGACACAAAACATGTATACACCCGATCCACTTAAGCGTTAGACGCACATATAGCCCATTAACGCGAGATTCGAGAACTTTTGAAAATTAGCGCTAGTTTGACCAAACCATGTCATATTTCATTTGACTTGTACTAGTAGTGTAAGGTGTGGGGTGTTACATCTATTCACCACAAAATGTATAGATATATTGAGAGATGTGTATTGGTAGGGAGGCATGAAGAAGGGCATTGCCAAATTTGTTTCCGATTGTCATAGTTGTTAACAAGTTAGAGCCAAACATCAAAAGTCGGGTGGCCTAACCCAAGATATAGAGATTCCTACTTGTAAGTGGGAGGTGATTTATATGGATTTTTATGGTTAGGTTTCCCAAGACTACAAAAGATTTTGATTATATTTGGGTTGTGTTTGTCAGGATGATGAAATTGACTTTTTTTCTACCGATAAAGACTACTATGGTGCCAAATAGTATGCTAAATTGTGCATTCATGTGTTGGTGAAAACACTTGAGGATATGCTTAGGGCTTGCGTATTGGAGCTTAAGTGTAGTTGCGATGATCATCTTCCTTGGATTAGGTCGCCTATAACAATAGCTATCATTCTAGCATCAGTAAGGCTTCTTGAGAGGCTCTCTCAGGTAGGTGTTGTAGATCACTAGTTAGGTGGTTTGAAGTGGGAAGATGGCTTTGTTGGGATTGGATCTGGTTATGGATTCTATGGAGAAGGTAAGGTTGATTAGGGAAAGGTTGGAGACAATGTTAAAGTCATCGAAAGTCTTATGTTAAAGTGAGGAGAAGAGAGCTTGAATTCAAAATTGGTGATTGGGGGTAATTGACGATTTCACTCATGAAAGGTGTGGTTTAGCCCAACAAATAAGGAATTGAATTTATGGTTTGTGAGTCTTCATAAGGTGTTGAGGAAGGTTAGTGAGGTTACATACGAATTGGAGTTTTATATGAATGTGGACGTGGTTCATCCGGTACTTCTTGCTTCTAGGTTGAGGGGATATGATAGTGACTCTAGTGCCATAGAACTCTTTGAGGTTGTGGGTATTGAGGAGGCTAAGTGGGCTTAGGAGAGGGTCCCGGTAGAGGTATTGGATGGAAGTGTGAGAAAGTTGTTTGATAAGGATATGGTGTTCGTTAAGGCTCTTTGGAAGGTTCATCTAGTCCAAAGAGTCTCTCGAGGAGCGGGCATGGAGAGACAATATCCGTATCTCTTTCATATCCATTCAAGCTTATGATGAAATGTAAATTCCTTTCATGATTTCTAGCCTTATATTTTAGCCCCTACGCCATTTCCATGTATCCATGTTTATGCTGACAAGTTTATTACGATTTTGACACGTATGTCGATGTTTTGAAAATGGTATTTTAAATGTATTGATGCATTCTTGTTGGGGATTATTTGTTAATGATTACCCTTCCCATATACATTTCTTTGGCATTCGGGGATGAGTGTTTCCAAGGGGAAGATATTGTAACGACACCCAAAAGAGCCCAAAAATGTACCTCAAAATTGCTCGAACTTGTAATTTCAATATATAGCAAAATTTGTGTGCGATATTTAAAATCTGACTTCATATTCTTGTTCAGGGGGTCATTTTGAGTGGAAAAAGGGTCTAACCCTGATTTAAGAGCAATTGATTAGCTATTTCATTTTTCATAATTTTCAATTTCCAGAATCGATCAGTGATGGTACCACGACGTACAACCACCTCGAACACGTGTAAATATTGTCTTCGCAATAGGTCTGTATCATGGACCAGGCGCAGAACTATGTATTTTGCTACCAATGATTTTTATCTCGGTCCAAAGCTTTTGGGTCTTTGGCCTAAGTATTCCCAAATGTCAAAATACCTATATGTAGCCATTTCTCACCCTCATATCATTCTACACATTTCCCTATACTTATTCAAACACTTAGTGAAATATTTTAATCCTAAATTCAAGTCTCAAAACCCTCTCCGAATCTAAGGATTTCCTCTCAAGCTTCAAGTGTCCATCTCAAATCTTCATCAAGTTCATCTCTAAAGATAAGGTATGTAGGTTTATTTCATGGGTTCCTTTCATCCATGATACCCAAGCTTCCTTTTACTTAAATTTGCATGATTTAAAGATGATTTACTCATGGGTCTTATTTATTATGAAAATCACTACTCACTACGTTGGGGTTTATGAAATTATGACTGTTTTGCTATGTTTTGAGCTATGAAACAAAGGTCTATTGCAAGATTTGATGAAATGTTTTGATGTATATTTCTTAAGGGTGTTACCAAGTATCTATTGATGGTTTCACATTGGATTTTCTAGCATGATAACACACTTAAATTGCAAGGTTTTACACTATCACTACACACCCTCTAAGTGTTTGATAAAATGTTTAGTTGTGGTTTCTTGAGGATTTGAAGGTCCAATGCCTAGATGATGTCACCAAGTAGCAACCAGAGCACCATTTGATCCTCCTTCTCCTCCACATGGCTAGTCCGATATCACTCAAGCTAGTTGGTGAGTCCTCCACTCTGCGGTCATTGACCTATGTTCTTATGTAATGTATTGCTACACTCTATCTTTGTTATATACTTTGACTTTGAGGGTGACCCTGGTTGTTTGTCTTGGCCCCTGCTATTTTCTAAGTAGTAGAGGTGTTGTTGGACATGATAGGTATCTATGCTATAAGCCTTGACTCTCTCTTGTTTCTTGATGGTTATGTTCTGGAAGTTTACCATTAGTCCTGATTCCCCTTGTTTATGCTTATCTCTAATTGTCATTTTTTAATTGCTTATGCAACCAAGGAAGTGTAATGATATGCTATAAGACTTATTTGGGGTTTGTTTGGGTTTCCCATTAATCATACATATCTAGGCCTTAGGCTTGGGTTGTGACAGATGACCTAGCAGTAATAGATTGGAGGTAGTGTAGGCTATCACCAAGGGTGCATACTCCTTTCCTCGAACTATGTACATAACATCAGTATGTTTATACCCCAAATGGAAAAGAAAGATAAAGTATGTTATGAATCTACCTTTGGCAAGTAGGTCACCTCTTTATCCTTTATAGGGAAGACAACGGAATTCCAAGTTATAGCTTAGTTTGTCTTATGTCGGTTACATTCCTATGCTCAATGTATATGAAGTATTTTCAGATTCATGCATCAGTTATTTCATGGCATATTCTACATACTCTTCTTTGATATAGGATCATTTCTATACTATGTGCCCTTGCCATCTAACATTTGTATGTAGGTGCATTGCATGCTATATACTTAGTATATTCCAACGTACTAATGCATACATTTTCCTACATGATTTCACCATGTAGTGGTGAGTCTTATCTTCAAAGGATGATCCACCATCTTCTACCTATGTTGCCTTTTATTTTTGTATATTCACTTTGAGGGTCAACCCGGGGAATGTCTTAGCCCCTAACCAATCTTGTTAAGGGGCAATGTTGTACATGTTTTAAACTTCTTTACAATATATGTTATATGTTTGGTTTGGATTTATGTGTCATACCCTAATGTCCCGTAGGGCGGACCGGCACCCGTTGCCGATAAGGCTCGGGAGAACCATCCTGTAACTATATGTGTTTTGTACATAGTATAAGGGGTTTCTATATTTGACATGCCTTTAAGCAGATAAAAAGTGATAACAAGCCAAAAGGAAATGCATATGACTAGATCGTTGGGTCCACGCTGTCTAAAGTGTGAGACATGACTTCACTGTGCTTTACATAGTCTATAGAGCCTCTAAATAAAGGAAAAAACATCTGACAAGGGTCAGGACAAGTCTCGCCTCAGCAAACTATGTAATAAAAACATGTAAGCTCTAGACATGTACAAAGCCTTGAAGCAACCTAGAGCTTGGTAACAACAACAGAATATCCTGTACTCCTACTGGGAGATCTACTAGCACCTGTACCTGCAGCATGAAATGCAAGTCCCCCGTAAGGGACGTCAGTGCGGGATAATGTACTGAGTATGTAAGGCAGGATATACTATATATAAAGTAACAACTCCAATGAAACCATGCATCTGCTGAAGATCAGGGACCACCCTTAGTTATGTTGTGGAATCATATACTTTATGTCCTTTATATCACTTTACCTTTACTGTAAAATCTATACGTTAAAATTTGTGCACAACTTTAATCAAATGACCAACTGATCAGTGATAAACTGTATCGGGATCGACCTTATGCTAGGTTCGTTCTGAACCCCCTCGGGCTTCACCCATAGTACTGTATTGGGATCGTCCCTATGCTAGGTTATTTTTCAACCCCCTCGGGCTCCACCCATCAACTTTATACTGTATCTTTCAATTACCTTTGAGATGATACTTTTGGTGGCCATAATATTAGAGATGTAGGATATATACCACACCTTGTTGAGGGGGTGATATGCCTCGATCACCTTGTTAAGGGGGTGACATGCTTCAATTACCTTGCTAAAGGGGTGACATGCCTTGGATTCCAACTAGTAGATCGCTTGTTTTATGTCAGTTAAGGTCTCTTCCTACAAATGTATTATGTACTATGAAAGTTGAATATTTTACAAGCATGTTTTATTACAAGCATTGATCAAGCATGCCATGTTGAGATTATATATATCCATTGCTTATGATTATGCATTTTGAACCTATTAGATTATATCTTTATTGCATTGCATGCCACATACTTAGTACATTCAAATGTAGTAATGCATATTCTATGCTTACATGATATCACCATGTAGGAATTGGAGCTCCTTTGGATCCTTCTCCTCCATATGGCTAGTTTGATTCTCGGAGGAAGTTTTGGTGAGTCCTTAATTCCAAAGACAATATCTATTTGCTTCATGTTATGTTGAGAATCCTTCTTATGTTGAATACTTATTATTATGAGGGTGAGCCCAGGGAGTGTCTTGGCCCCCACTCTATTCCAAGTTAGAGGTGTTGTTTAATACTATGATGTACTTATGCTATGAGCTTGACCTTTTTATGCTATTATGATTATCAAAGACTTCCCTTAGTCTCGCTTCCCTTTATTATATCACTTGTTGATGTTTATTTGTTTCCATGACCAAGGATATGTGGAATGATATGCTAAGAGGACTGTTTAGGGTCCCTTCAGGTTCCTATTCATAGTGTCACATCTAGGCCCTAGGCTTGGGTCATGACAAACTAGGTATCAGAGTACTAGGTTGTTAATGGTCATCGAAAATCCAACATACCGCATCGATTAAAGTCTTGTTCATGGTTGTAAAGCATACCACAACTATAAATGGGAGGCTAGGATGAGTTTTAGGTAATGTTTCACTTATTCAAGGTCTATATCATTCTTTAGGTGTAACTATAAGGAATTTCCCCTAACGAATCCTCTTCATTCCTTCTAGATCAAGCCAACTCCGAGGGAAAGACTAAGGAGAGCCCGTACTCCTAGGAGCAACCGACCCCTATTAGTCCTCAAGCTCCTTATGATAGAGGGGTATCCCAAGAAGAGTTCTGAGATGCTATCACAATTTTGCCCCATGCTATGGACAACCAAATGAACCAAGCGGCCCAAGCCCGTCATGCTCCCACTTTGACCTCAAAGGTGAGTGATTTCACAAGAATTAATCCACTGGAGTTCCACGGATCCAAGCCAAAATAGGATCCCCAAGAGTTAACCAATGAGGTGTATAAAATGTTATATACCATATGGTCAATTAGGAGGAGAAAGCAGAGTTAAAGGCCTACCAACTCAAAGGTGCGACCCAAATTTGGTTCACCGAATGGAAATTGTAGAGAAGAGATGATGATTTTATTCCTTTAGAGGAGTTCAAAGTTGCATTCCTTAACTATTTCTTTCCTATCGAGTTGAGATAAGCTAAGATTATGGAGTTTATGAACCTTAAGCAAGGTTCCACGTGTGTGAGGGAGTATGCCTTCAAGTTCAACAAGCTTTCCAAGTATGCTCCACTTTTGGTGGCCGACCCTAGAGCTACAATGAACAAATTTGTGGTGGTAGTGTCCGACTTTGCTAATGAAGAGTGTCATACCGCCATGCTAGTGCTTGCTATGGATTTGTCTCGGATCATGACTTATGCCAAGCAACTAGAGTTTGAAAAGCTTTGAAAAATAAGAAGTGGTGAGTCTAAGATGGCTTGATTTGAAGGTGGTTTCAAAGGTTCCAAGGGTGGCTAATTTCCTCAACGCCACGAGTTCCAAGGCCAAGAGTCTTTCAATTCTCCTAATAGGAAATTTTCTAATGATAATCCAAAAATTCAAAGGTGGTAATTATGGAGTGTCTAATCCTACGTGCCAAAGATGTGGTAGAAACCATAGTGGCCCATGCTTGAAAGACTCCTCATGCTATGGTTGAGGTGAGATGGGTTACAAGGTTGTTGATTGTCCTCATGCTCGAAACAAAGGTAGAAATAATCATCCTCAAGGCTAAGGTGCTAATATGGGTCTAAGGGAAAATGGAGGCAAATAAGGGAGGTACTCCAAGGCAATATAGATTCTATGCGCTTTAAAGAAGAAAGGGGTGGATAAGGTGCCCGATGTCATCACCGGTATGTTAAAGGTTTTTTGATATTGATGTGTATGCATTGACATATCCGGGTGCCACTTTTTCTTTCATTACTCATTTTGTTGCCAAAATATTTCATGTGAACCTTATGAACTATCAAACCCCGTTGGTGAGTCCATTATTGCTAACAAAATCTATAGAAATTATCACGTGTTCATATTGCATAAAGTCTTGCCTTGTGATTTTGTTGTGTTAAATATGGTGGATTTTGACTTCATTCTTAGAATGGATTGGTTACATGCATATTATGCTTCCATTGATTGTAGAACCCATAGGGTTAAATTTCAATTCTCTAATGAGCCCGTCCTTGAAAGGGAAAGTGATGATATGGTAGTCAAGTGTAGATTTATTTCTTGTGTTAAAGCCCAAATGTTGATTTCTAAGGGTTGCCTTTATCATCTTGTGAGGGTTAGGGATGTTGAGTCCAAAGTGCTTCCTATTGAGTTAGTTCCGATTGTCAATGAGTTTCTTGTTGTTTTTCCCTATAAGCTTCCTAGTGCTCATCCCAAAAGGGAAATAGACTTTGGTATAGACCTCCTTCCCGATGCTCAACCCATTTCCATTCCCCCTTACAGTATGGATCCGGCGGAACGAGTTGAAGATCAATTGAGGAATTTGTTGGAGAAGGGTGTCATAAGGCCTAGTAAGTCAGCTTAGGGGTGCACCACTATTGTTTGTGAAGAAAAAGGTTGGTTCCCTTAGAATGTGAATTAATTACCAACAACTTAATAGGGTAACCATAAAGAACAAGTACCCTCTACTAAGGCCTTTTTTATCAACTACAAGGATTAGTTATTTTTCAAAGATTGATCTTCAGTCCGAATATCACCAAGTGAAGATGAGGGAATGTGATATTCCCAAGATGGCCTTTCGGATTAGGTGTGGGCACTTTGAGTTTGCGGTTATGTCTTTTGGGTTGATTAATGCGCCAGCTATATTTATAGATCTGATGAATAGGGTCTTTAAACCCTACCTTGACATGTTTGTGGTGGTCTTTATTAATGATATATTGATTTATTCCTGGAGTGAAAAAGAGCATATGAATCAATTGGGAGTGGTGGTGCAAATCTTGATAGAGGAGAGGTTGTTTGCTAAATATGAAAAATGTGAATTTTGGTTGAAAACGTTTGCTTTTTGAGGGCATGTGGTGTCAGGTGATGGCAATAAGGTTGATCCTTAGAAGACGGAGGTGATAAGAAATTGGCCTAGACCCTTGACTTTATCGGATATTAAGAGTTTCTTGGGTTTAGCGAGTTACTAACAGAGGTTTGTGAATGGCTTTTCTTCTATTGCTTCTCCTATGACAAAGTTGATCCAAAAGAAGGAAAAATTTGTGTGAACTGATTAATTTGAAAAGAGTTTCCGAAATTTTAAAGATAAGCTTGTCTCAGCTCCAATCTTGGCTCTATGAGAAGGTTTGGAAAGGTTTATGGTACATTGTGATGCCTCAAGAATTGGTTTGGGTTGTGTTTTGATGCAAAATGTCAAGGTGATACCATATGCCTCTAGATAACTTTAGGTGCATGAGCAAAATTATCCCACCCAGGATCTTGAATTGGTCGTTGTGGTATTTGCTTTGAAAATATGGCGTCACTACTTGTATTAGGTTCATGTTGATGTGTTTACCGACCACAAGAGTCTCCAATGTGTGTTCACCAAAAAATATCTTAACTTGATACCAAGAAGGTTGTTAGATCTCCTTAAAGATTTTGACATGAGTGTACATTATCATCCCGTCAAAGCTAATGTTGTGGCCGATGCTCTAAGTTGAGTGTCCATAGGTAGTCTAGCTCATATTAATGATGGTGGCAAAGAGGTGGCTAGAGAGGTTCACTAGTTGGCTAGGTTGGGGGTTAAGTAGGATGAAGTAGAAAATGGTGGTGCAGTAGTTGTTGATGTTTCTAAATCTTCTTTGATTGAGAAAGTAAAGTCAAAACAAGATCTTGACCTCACCTTGCTAGAGTTGAGGACCTTAGTGAGGGATGTAAAAGGAGGTTTTCTCCAAAGGGGGAGATGGTGACCTTAGGTACCAGTAGGTTATGTGTGCCTAATGTTGATGACTTAAGGAAGTTGATCTTGAAGGAGGCTAATCATTCATCATATTCTATTCACCCCAATTCCACAAAGATATAGAAACTTGACGAAGGTGTATTGGTGGGGTGATATGAAGAGAGATATTGCTAGATTCATACCCGAATGTCACAAGTGCCAACAAGTGAAAGTCGAACATCAAAGGTCGGGTTCCCTAGCCCAAGACATAGAGATTCCTACTAGGAAGTGGGATGATATCAACATGAATTTTGTGGTTGGGTTGCCTAAGACTAGGACACATTTTGACTCTATTTGGATTATTGTGGATAGAATGACAAAGTCGGCTCACTTTTTACTGGTCAAAACCACTTATGGTGCCGAAGATTATGCCAAGTTGTACATCCACAAGTTGGTTAGATTGGAAAGGGTGCCCTTGTCAATCATTTTGGATTGTGGTGCTAAATTCACTTCTCTCTTTTAGAGGTCTTTCCAAAGAGGTCTTTGTACCAAGGTTAAGCTTAGCACAACTTTTCATCCTGAAATGGATGGTTAAGTCGAGAGGACTATCCAAACTCTTGAGAATATGTATAGAGCTTATGTTTTAGAGTTGAAGGGTAGTTAGGATGAACATATTCCACTTATTGAGTTTGCTTACAACAATAGCTACCCAAGTATTGGCAAGGCTCTCTTTGAAGCTTTATATAATATGCATTGTAGATCCCTACTTGAGTGGTTTGATGTAGAGGAGAAGGCATTGCTAGGTACGGGGTTGGTTATAGAAGCCTTGGAGAAGGTGAGGTTGATAAGGGAGAGATTGAAAATAGCCTAAAGTAGACAAAAGACCTACTCCGATATGAGGAGAAGAGAACTTGAGTTTAAGATTGGTGATTGGGTTTACTTGAAAGTGTTACCCATGAAAGGTATGGTCTGATTTGGCAAGAAAGGTAAAATGACCCCAAAGTTAATATGACCTTATAGAGTTATGAAGGGGGTTGGTAAGGTTGCATATGAGTTGGAGTTGCCTATGGAGATGAATATGGTTTATCCAGTCTTCTATGTATCCATGTTGAGGAAGTATGTGGGTGACCCAAGTGCTATAGTGCCCGTAGATGTTGTGGGTGTTGTAGAAGACAATTTGACCTATGAGGAGGTCCTAGTGGAGATTTTGGATAGGCAAGTGGTCACTACCCGATCCTAGGGCCTAGATGTGATATAGAGAATGAGAACCCAAAGGGACCCCAAACAAGCCTCTTAGCATCTCATTCACACATCCTTGGTCACAGAAGCAAAATAAACAACACAAGAGATACAAGTCAGGGAAGCGGGACTAAGAGAAGTCTTGATATTTATAATAGGAAAAAAGAGCCAAGCTCATAGAATAAGTATATCAATTATCCAACAACACCTCTAACGTGGAAGGGAGCGGGGGCCAAGACACTTTTCAAGCTTAGCCTTATAGAAACAAGTGTTCAACATAAAGATATATCAAATAGCAAGAGTAGCACAGTGTCCTTGGACTTGAGGACTCACCAAAACTTATCTTCTGAGGTACCAAACTAGAGGATGATCGAGAGGTACTCCAGTCCCTAAATGATAATATCATGTAGGTATAGAGTATCCGTTAGTACATTTGAATGTACTAAGTATATAGGATGTAATGTAACAAGACAAAAGCCAATATAGTCAAAATGCATAATCATAGGCAATGGATAAGTATAATATCAATATGACATGCATGATCAATGTTTGAAGTAAAATATGCTTCTAAATCATACAACTTGCATAGTATATATCACATGTGTGGGAAGAAACCATAACCAACATAGAACACGTGAACCACTACTTGGAATCCAAGTCATGTCACCACCTTGTAAGGTGATTGAGGTATGTCACCCCTCAACAAGGTGATTGGGCATGTCACCCCCTAACAAGGAGATTGAAGTATGTCACCCTTCAATAAGGAATTTGGGTATGTCAACCCCTAACAAGGTGATTGAGCCAAGTCACCCTCTCAACAAGGTGATTGGGCATATCTGAAATGACCCCAAAAAGTTCTCGAAAACATGCCTTGGAAGTAACCAGAAACTTATTTTCCATATATCTAAAAATTCATTTGAAATTTGGAAAATCCAAATTCATATTCTTGTTCTTGGGGTCAACATTAGGGTGACAAAGGTCCAACCTTGATTTTAAATCAGAGGAATCAAATTATGAAATTCGTACTTAATGCAATTTCCTAAGACGGTCCACAACCTTTCCGTGAAGCGGAAAGGTTGTTTTCTTGCACTGTCTTTTCCTAGTTCGCACAGATTTTTTGAAGTGTTGGACCTAAGTTTTTCCAAATGTATTTTCACCTATAAGTAGCCTTATTTCACCCCTATGTCACCCTAAAAACATCCCTCAATATTTCCCCAAACAGTTAGACTCATTTCTAACCCTACATTCAAGTCCCAAACTCAAGGCCAATCTCAAGGATTTCTTCAAGGATCTCACCCAAGCATCAAATATCCATTAATGTCTTCTTCAAGAACTTCACAAAGGCTAAGGTATGCTGTGTTGAACCATTGGGTCCTTCCACCTATGGTGCCTAAACCCTCTTTTACTTAATAATGCATGATTTAAAGTTGATTTCATATGTGGGTCTTGATTATTGTGAAATTTACTACACAGTGATTTTAATACATGAAATTATGGTTGTTTAAGCATGTTTTGAACATCAAATCTTTGATCTAAAGTTGGAATTGATGAGATGTTTTTATATGAATGTCTTGGGAGTGTTGCAAAGTATTGATTAAAGGTTTTAGCACTGATTTTCCTGCATGATTTTATCTCTAAATTGCATGCTCTTTTATCTCTATCACACACGCCCAAGGAGTTTGATAAAATGTCTGGTTATGGTTTCTTGAGGAATTAAAGGTTCAAAGCATGAGATGTCATATGATTGATGTTATAACGATGAAAAGAGCTTATGTATAAGTTTATTCCTACATGAGATATTGCATTAGAGCCTATGATGAATCCTATATAAAGTGTTGTATAGACCATGCCTTATCCAGGGGAAAAGCGCCTGGGTAACCATGCGAGCGGTTTATACTTCGTCACCATGGATATTTGGGGTGTGACCATCATCAATCATGCAAGGGTTTTATAACTCATCATTATAGATGGTGGGGTACGAACACCATCAACCATGCAAGGGGTTTATACTTTGTGACCATGGATGGAGGGGTGCGACCACCATCAACGACCAAGGGCTTTATACCTTTAAAAGGTTGCTTGGTCTCATTCTTCACATATGATATTTCATATGAGCATGATATACTTAAGTATGATTTACTTAAGCATTGATCATACATGCCATCTTGCTATAATATGCCTATTATCTATTGTTTTGCATTTTAGATTATGATGCCTATCTCTTGTTGCATTACATCTCGCATATTTAGTAGATTCAAATGTAGTAATGTATACTCTTGCCTACATGATAACACCATGTAGGAACTGGTGCCCGAGTTGATCATCCTCCTCCACGTGGCTAGGCAGTGTTATTCCAAGCTTGTGGGTGAGTCCCCCATTTCAAGGACTTTGGTTTATGTGTTTTCTATATTATCTATATATTGAGACATTATCTTGTTTTATCTTTGACTATGAGGGTGAGCCCAGTTACTTTGTCTTGGCCCCCGGTCTTTCTATGTTTTAGAGGTGTATATTGGACAAGGTGTGTACTATGTATGAGCTTGATTCTTGACTTTTGAGTTTGATGATTATGAAAGTTTCTCCCTTAGTCCCTTTGCCCTTACTTTTATTTGTATATGTATTTTGTATGCTTCCACAACTAAGGATGTGTGACAATATGCTAAGAGGCTTATTTGGGATCCCTTCGGGTTCCCCATTCGGTATGTCACGTCTAGGCCTTAGGCTTGGATCATGGCAATGTCACCCCCAAACAAGGTGTGGTCTACTTGCAACATCATGGATACTTTTCAGGAATTCGATTCATACATGCAAGCCCATAAACATTTTAAAGTCACTTGACTTAGAAACCATGTAATGGGTCATCAATAGCATGAATATTCTTGTCATGACATTTTATCAAACACTTGGTGGGTTTATAATGCTTGTTTAAAATCAAGAAATTCAAGAGTGAAATAATATGAGAAAACTCAATGCAAATTAACCCACTAACATATAGTAAAACCCTCATGTGGGATACTTTGAAATCCATCATCAAATTAATAATAGACCGTAGTTTCATATCTCAAAACATGCATAGTCTCAATAGACAAAACCAATTCATGGTATAAGCTTGAAATAGATAGACATGCATAATCAATCAATATTTCCTGAAACCCAAACATAATTTATAATTATAATCCATAATAAGAGATCCCTATAGATGACACAACTTGGAAACATGCAATTTACATAAAAAGGAAGATTGGGCTCCATGGGTGAAGGGAACCAATGGGTGAAACCCACACATCTCAAACTTGGATTTTCTTGAAATGAGCTTGAAGAGGACTTAGAGCTTGAAGAGAGTCCTTAAGTTCCAAATTTAATCTTGAAATCCTTGAAATTTGAATGAGATATTTGGTTTTGTCTTGGAGAGGTTTTTGTGAGGGTTTTGAGTGATATAGAGTTAGAAATTGGCTAAGTACGGGTGTTTTTATGCATAAGTAGGCATGGGGATATGACCCCAATGCCTTTGGCCGACACATGAAAAATTAAGGAAAAATCAACACTGGTTTGCGTCTAGTCCGTGATGTGAACCTAACACGAGGGTAGAATTAACACTAATCTGCAGCCTGTCTGCATCGCAGCCTGGTCGCGGATGCACACCAAAATTTAAAAATCAACAAAATTTATTTTTCTCTGTGGATCCTCTAAAATCTGGGTTATACCCATTTCTCACTAAATTTCTCCCCCTGATCGAGAATATAAAGTCAGATTTTCGATATCACGTATAGATTTGGAGATTTATAGAAATTATGATTATGGGATTTTCTAAAGTACAATTTGGGGTATGTCATAAGTAAAGAGATTAATAAACAAATATGTAACTTCGATCAAGGTCATTTGGAAAAATCAACAAGTTAAAAGTGCAACATGGTAACCCGAGGTGGATATGAAAAAGCGTTACCCATATCACTCCCACTTTACTCAAGCCGAAGGTAATAATTTAAGTCCCCTACAAAATTTTAAGTCTTAAATTTTAGCCCTCATAGCATTTTACATGTATTCATGTTCTATGGAGACAAGTTTAGGGTGACTTTGACATTCAAGATGAAATTTTTGAAAAATGATGTTTAAATTCATTGTTGCAATCATGGCAGGCTAAAATCTTCATAATTACCTCTTTACGCATGTTTCTTTGACATTCGGGGATGCTTGTTTCCAAGTGAGAGATATTGAAATGCCCCATATATGCTTCAGAATGCCCCATAATCATAATTTTCATAAGTCACAGAATTCGCGCGTGATTTTGAAAATTCTACTTGATATTCTCGATCAGGGGAGAAAATTGAGTGGGAATAGGTCTAACCCACATTTTATAAGATCTGTAGCAAAAACCAATTTTCACCTAATTTTCAATTCCCAGTAGTTGTCCGCGCTTGGGGCACACCACTGTGTAATTCCAAGTCCACATTTGGTCTGCGACGTGCCAGGTGCGTCAACTAGTGTAATATTTTCCTTGGTTTTTCTGTTTTGTCTGAGGGCATTGGGGTGATCTCCCAATGACCCCAATGTCTACTTAAACATAAAATCACCCATACTTAGCTATTTTTCAACTCTATAACTCATAAAACCCTCTTCTAAACTTCTCTAAACTCTATCAATTCTCTCATTAAAATCTAAGGATTTCAAGCACAATTTTGGGACTCAAGGACTCATTTCAAGCTCTAAGTCTACATCTAGTTCACCTCAAGGAATTCAAGGTTTAAGGTATGTGAGTCTTCATCCATGGGTCCTTCCACCCATGGAGCCCAACCTTCTCTTTCTATGAAAATTGCATGTTTTCAAGTTGTATTACTATGGGTATCTCTTATTATGAAATATGATCACAAATCATGTTGGGATTTTGACAAGTATTGATTAATTATGCACTAATGTCTATTTCAAGCATGTTCCATGAATTGGTCTCTTCAAACGCATTTTGACTATGATGCCTAATTCTTGTTGTATTGTGTCCTACATAAAGAGTACATTCAAATGTACTAATGCATACGCTTGCCTAATGATATCACCATGTAGGAACCGGAGCCCAAGTTGATCCTCCTCCTCCATATGACTAGTTCGGTATCATTCATGTAGTTGGTGAGTCCTCCATTCTGGGGACGTTGGTCTATGTTTCTCTTATTATGTATTGAGACACTCTTCTTTATTATTATTTAGACTATGAGGGTGAGCTCGGTTGGATTATCTTCAAACCCGTTGTTATCTATGTATTAGAGGTGCTTGTTGGATATGTTATGTATCTATGCTAAGAGCCTTGACTCTATTGTTCTTGATGTCTATGATATGAAAGTGTTTTCCCTATAGCCCCGATTGCCCCACTTTACTATCTCTTGATATTTGTCTTATTGCTTCAAAGACCAAGGATGTGTAATGATGTTCTAAGAAGCTTGCTTGGGGTCCCTTTGGGTTCTCTTTGAGCCATGTCATATCTAAGCCCTAGGCTTGGGTGGTGACAAATATATTGTGTGATGATATTACAGATGACACTACTTAAATAACATAAAAATATAACAAGTTAAGAAGAAGGCTGAGTAGCTGTTAGACTCATAATTCGTTTTATAAATTCATAACTCAAAAATGATTTATGTCCATCTAAAGTAACCTATAAAGTATTTTCCTCTTGTCTTCTTCTTCAAATATGTCTAACAACACCTGATGTTAGTCACTTCAGTAGGTGCCTTAGAACAAACTCCATAGTCACCTTACTATCTCATCTATGTTGTCTTCCATGTGTCTTCTTTTTTATTTTGTTGCCTCCACATCTTTGTTGCCTAGGCGAGATGCCCTTTCCCTAGCGACTTTATCAAAGCATATGTATGTCCAACATATTTTCTTCCTCCTCTTGCTCCAAAGAATTCTTGTCCAAATCAATTATGTCAACATTAATTAGTTGGACTAAATCTTGGCTCTAAAGCCCTTGGCTCATTCTTCTTTGGAATCACACTTTTAGGCATAAATGTGGGAGCTTTCCAGCGATTCTTCCTGCAAAAGGCAAATCATTTTCTTTTCATCCCAAATAGAACAATTGAAAAGGAATATTAAAAACTCATAGATCTCTATACCGAACTGTGGGGGTCTTCGTTCACTATTTCCCTTCTGGACTTAATTTGCTATTCAATGTAGGCAGTGAAACCTTAGAACAATCAAATCATCTATGACTTAGCTTGAGAGAGTGATGGCATATCTTTCACCAAATAATTGTCATTCCCTATTGACAATAGTTACTATATAGATACACCTTGATAATCACTAAGAAATTAAACTCTAAAGATTGGGAAGGGACATCATGAGCGAAGATACTCAATGTGACTATGAGTGGCTTGATTGACGGATTGGATTTTAGTAGTTTGGCATCTTGACTTCTTGAAATATTAATTAGCTACTTAATAATTAGAAATATGTAATTTTGGACTCATAATATTACCATTTTTTCCAGTAGCCTTCGGGAAAGCACTAAAGTTGTTCGAACGTAATAGAGCTCTTGAAGTATTACTAATATCGTGCCTCTTCTCACAACGTGGAGAAGAGTTAGATGTAGCCTTCTTGTGCATTATCACGTTCCAATTTTCATTCCAAATTCTATCTTTCTATTCAAATTCTCGCAAGCATTACTTATACCTAGATTCAAGCTTGAATCTGGCAAGCCAAGATAACAAGGGTTCTAAAAAAGTACGAACTGAATGGATTGATAATGTTTAGTGCGCACTAATCTTATACTTGTGAGATAAACCCATTGTGAATAAAAGAAAGAAAACTATTAACTTGCATTAGCTGATACTTAGTCACTGTCCTGAACATACCCTATAGATCCCTTTCCACTGCCTGAAGGGAAAGCGTTTAACTACTAGTTGAATTTTTTTTTGTACAATCGAAGTATATTTTTTAGTTGCATTCTCACTTTAAACTTGTAAAACATGCTGCCAAGAATTTTCAGCATCTTCAATAGCACCTATATCATATAGATTTTGTCTTGAATCAACTCACCATGCATAAATCACAACTCTTGGTGTTTCCCCTATGCCTTCATTGGCATTAGACACCAAATGAACTCAAACGATGTGAGGTTCCTGTAAATATTTTGATCAGAAAAAGGAAAACTTGTTATAACATGCTAAATTGCATAGATTATACATAAATCTTTTAAAATTTACTTTTTCAGTTCAACCATCTCATATCCAAACTCATGATTAATTCAACTTCACATCTGGTAGGCCTAGTAAGGCCATATTTCTACATATCATTAAAAAAATATTTAAAATTAACCTTCCAAATATTTAAAAAATATTTCTACATCTGATGTTCACGCTTTAATAAGAAAGTGGTCGTTGTCAGCAATTAACCTAACCGAAGGTTAGGGTTGAATCCACAGGGAATACAGGGCTTGACTACAAGACTTCACTACTAATCATTTCAAATATCAATAACTAAAATAACTAAATAGGGGTAGGTGGGTGGTTTTGTGATTTAAAAAATAAAATAAACCAAACACTAAATATAACGTGAGAAAACACTCAATTTTGGGGACAACTTGGGAATTGTGTTCCCAATAGTTCATCGACTCAATTACCCTGGATAATATAACTATAATTGATTATTTACATGCAGGATGGTAAGTTAGGTTCTTCCAACCTTCTTGTGAAGGTGAAGGTCAAATTTCACCATGGCGCTTGGTCAGAAACCATAGCGTGCCAACTAACCGTTACCTATTATCCTAGTCAACCTCTTCTTGCTTAGGCTTGGTTAATTAGATGAGAACACATTAATCATATTTTGTCATCTATTTTCCTTTTCCTATTTGTCACTACCTTGGTCGGGATCATGATAGTAGGCGGGGTTTGGTGTTGGACACCACCGTACAACAATAAAAATGAAGGAAAGCAAAAAATAAATGCAAAACCCCAATCATAAAAATGCAATAAACCTAAGTCATATCATGTTAACTACCCATGGTTCCCATAACCCAAAGTTGTGGGTGTTTTGCTACTCATGGCAAAGGGAAAACACATAAAAATGCACATAATAGACATAGTTGAGAATTTTACCAATAACAATGAAGAAAATAGGCATCATAAGTTGCAAACCCACAAACTTGATTGATCAACAATGAGTACAAGGCAAGATTTGCAATCCCCGAAATGGGTTTTCCAAGAGAGAACAACAAACTACTCTAAGAAACTAAGAAAAGATTCAAAATGTGATTGTAGTCTTGGCCTTCAGTTGTTGATCCAACATCTTGGCTCTCTAATTTCTAAATTAGAGGTGACCTACACTTATCAGATTTCTAAATTTTGGTCTCTAATTCTTGCTACGACACCACCCTATGACTCATAGCTTGAGCTATGACTCATAGGTGGCATCGTATGGCCTATGCTTTAGCAAAATCTGCAACTTTTCTTCAAAATCATGCCTATCTAACTTTTCTGCAAGATTAACACAAAAGCACATCAAAATAATAAAAAGTCGCTTTAAGAACTCACAAATTCCCTTGTTTCAGGCACCAAATGTGTTGTATTTTGACACCACATCAACACCCTCAACTTAAAATTGTTGCTTGTCCTTAAGTGATGACTCAATCTACGCAGACAAAGAAGAATACATAGTAGCTATGCTAATGGCGTATTTAGCTCCTTTGATTCAAGTACCCAACTACTATTTCCAAAATAGAATTGCAGAGTTACTAAGCAAACAAGAACATAATGAGATACCTGGTAATCCAACTATGATAAGCTAAGGAGCTTCAACCATCCACAATCGCTGGAATAGTCATACGTTATTTCAAGTAGTGTAAATGCCCTTACTTGAAAGAAGTCGCTCATACTAACTCAAAAGCATTTAGAATTCAGGGACTGAAGAAACATTCTCACTTTCATAATTGAAATTCAATCCATAGTGGATAACACCATTAGCTTGCCTCTATACTGATCTTCTGGCTTGGTGATAAAGTGGAGTTGGATTACTTTAGGACTTATAGACTTGTAACATAGGTTCAAGGTGTTTAGGTGTGGTATTTTGGGCAAATAGTGACTAAAAGTTGTCCATGGACCATGTTTACCAATACTTTTTGCTTTCATAATCCACCTCTTTTTAATCACTCCACCATTATTCTCCTGTTTTGAACTTTTCTCGAGTGCTTTCTTTCTCTTTTCTGCTGTACCTCTATTTCAAACTCATTTTTGCTACTTTTCTCAATTCAAGGAACATTTATTTTCTCTTTCTTCACTTGGTTCATGCTTTTTCATTTCTTTCTTGATTTCCCAACTAACCACCTTATTATTATTACTTTACCACAATAAGGGTCACCCTCAACTTAGGCTTTTAGCCTGTGGTGAACTGGACCATAGCTATACCTTATACCAGGCCCAATATTAAGATATTTATCAAAATAGGTTAAGCTAGCAAGGTATCAAGAAAGAATGAGTACATGATAAGCTCAAAATTTTGGAACAAGGGATTCACTCACTAATCATGTGGGTCATTTAGGCTAAAAGTGGGTTCACTCAAAGAACAAAGGCCTAAGATCCTTTCCATATCCACCACATCACTAAACTAATTTTAGAGTAACAAGGCACGTTCTGGGTCCATACAAGATGCATGAATGCAGAAAAATAATCTCACAACACACATGGCAATTGCATCCACAATCACGTATACACTCATAGGTCATCTTTTCAGCCTCAGCTTACTTTCACAATATCAGAACAAACACTGGCAGATACTCAAAAATGTATGGGTGCATCAATAATTACAACCTAAAAGTTTGAGGGTACCCAATTTTTCATCAAAACATTAAAAGCACAACTAAAATTTTTTATGCCAATGGATAACACTTCTATGGATTTACCTATTATCTACACTATCTAAACACGCCAGTTCAACAAAAAAGAAACATTCATAAGGAAAAAGAATCATGAAAAGAACACCTTGGGATAAAAAATAAGGGAAGTCGTGGACTTGAGGCTACTCAGGCTTCACCTCAATCCATAACTTCCCACACCCCACCAAAATAGGATACTTTGTCCTCAAAGTAAAGACAAGAATGAAAACAAAACACAATAATAAGTAAATATATACATACATCTATTAAAAATCTAAATTTGACATCCAAAGTATAAGTAAAAATAACATCTAACATATGAATATTTAAACAGAACCAAAAGCCAACATAATAAAATATTCTCTTAAAAGAGAACAAAGTATCGAACATGACAAAATAAGAACTGGGGTCAAAAGATGTCAAGCATCATGGTGCTCAAGCACTAGTCTTAAGCTGATCTGCAGTGTCCTAGGGTTGTCTCTCCTCTGCAGCAGTACACGAAGTACCCTCTCCAGGTTTGGTGTGTTGCGCTCGCTCTCTGTGAATAGCCACCAACAAGAGTGACTCCTGCACCACCTACTCAGGTATAGGCTCTTCCTCTTGTATTGGCTTCTTTGGGGTCGGCTCTAGGTCATCACTCTACTCAAGGTGCCTCTTCTAATAGGTGCCCATACTATTTGTGAGCCAATCAAATGCCTCATCGTCTACTGGTTCTACCTCTAGGGCTAAATAGGGGCTGCCAATATTTTTAATAAATCAGCCTTGAACTTGACCAACTCCTCAGTAACTACGCTTACATCGAAAGGTCGAGCTCCCTCAAGCCTCTTATGGACTCAAGTCTCAACCGCATCGACCCGTACATCCACCGTTCGGACTCTCATAATAACTAAATATAAGGTAATAATTGTCATTCTCTCCTTAGAGTCCCAAATAGTATGATCAATCAATGGACGGACCAGTGTTGACAACTCCAATAGCCTGCCCTCATCTACAACCACCTTGTGTAATAATGCCTGAAATGCAACAGCATAGAAAATAGGGTCAACTAATAAAGTAGATATTCCTGATGCTGGAGTGTTGAGGATGGTATAGACTCAATCTCGATTGTTGGTATAGGCTCTGTAGTAGCCGGAGTAGTACCGGTAGTAGTTGGAGGTGAACCTATAATCTAAGGCTCTACTGGGAATGGCTCTAGGATAGCTGGAGGAGCTGCTCATGGTAAGGCCACTGAATTCTCCTCAGCCTTCATCAGGCTAGGATCTATAGAGTGTGTGGCCTCTATATGAGGGCCCTGGTGAGGGTCAATAGGAACACTGGCTGCACTGCACAGTCAATGGATCAGAACTGGAAATGGCATTGAGGTGTTTATCCTAGCTACAGCCTCGTGAATCTACTTGAAAATTATCGGAGCCCAATCTATAGCATAGCCAACTATAATGTTGGCCAACAATACGACTCTCTCAAGGGTGATCACATTATCCATAAAGGTTGGCCTAATACTCCACGGAGAATGGACCACTAAAACTTGTCCCAAACGAAAAGCGAGCCTTTAACTATAGGATCTGCGTGGTTTGTGACCTATGTCGGCTCGACCCTTGCCTCGCATATTTGACTGGCTATCCACTATAGCAGATTTCTCTTGGCCCCAATGATCTTCCCTGTCACCATTCTCCTCATTTTATCAATACGGTTATCGTACTCCGCAGTAGACTGAGAAAGTCTATAAGTGGACCCAAACTACACTAGTCAGATCATCTCCTCCATGATATCAACTTTCCACCCTTAGAATGTCACCACCTGTAGCCTCGGCTACTCAATTGGCCTTTTGTTATTCAGCAACCCCTAGTGGTGTGTAGCAACATATGCCACATAGAACTCACAATCTATATAAGGGGCATATTTACCAAGCTGCTGTGTGGTCCACCATAGTCCATGCTCATCCAACCCAGCATCTGAATCGGGCACTCTGTCTAATATGGAGATGTTTAATTTTGACTCCTCTTGAAATTGGCAAACAGGTTTGCCTTGCCCTTTAGTATCCAACCCCTGGTCATATATTTCTTTCATACACATAACACACCATCTAGGATCGTTCGGGGGCTGAGATTGGGCTTTCTCCGACTGAGAAGTACTTTCCGACTCTGAGTCTGAAGTGAGTGTGAGGGGGTTATTTGAGGTAGGTTGATATCCGATCCTTCCTCGTTACGCTATTATTCCTCTTCTTTAGACTGGGAGGAACTGCTAGCTTCCATGGGTTTTTGGGATGCAAGCGCCCAGGTCTGGGGTCTATTAGCCTCAAGGTCTACCCTGTCTCAATGGATGTCCACAGAGCCCTAGGATTGCTCAGTCATAGAGGGTTCATCCATGAACCTCCGTTGGAGAGTTTGAATTCCCTGCTTGTCTTTTGGGGGCATTGCATTGGCAAACTAACCAAATAGCAACAAATAAGTTCGAGATGTTTGATCCATTAAAACACATAACAAAGAACAAGAGATAAAAAATTCAAAAATTGATATTCACTAATGCAACTATAGGTTTGCAGAAATGAGTATAGTTACGACTTGTAGAGTGACCTCTAAGTCATATACTACCCTCGTAGAACTAGTATGCCCTCAAAAATGCTTTTTGATCTCAGATACAAGACACAGTTATGACTCAAAAAGTGACCTACGAGTCGTAGTCTAGGCTCGTAACCATTTTTAGAAATATTTTTCAGAACTCAGATAAGCTTATGAAACTCTCATTAAGAGCCATAGCAGGAACTATGAGTCATATGTGAGCCTCGTATGAGAAACATAGATGATTGATGCTTGCTATGAGAGACCCTTAAGACTCGTAGAGAACCTATGAGTCATAGGAGTGCCTCATAGCAGGAAACAGAGGGGGGCATTAGTGGTGCCTAACATTTTCCCATGACAAACATAAATGAAACACAAAGAAACCAAATTGGGACATAATTGCAATGTAGAGTTCATGGCGAATAACCAATTTTATACTAATCATCAGAAATTCAAAATGACCCTCATCCGTAAGAGTCAAAACCAATTCCATGATACATCAAGCATACCATAAGCACTACACCTTCAAAACTTATTCTTGACATCTATAAACATTTTGTAAGAATGAAATTACCATACATATCAATTCAATCAAATCCCATAGGTTAAGACATGTAAAACACACTCCCACTTCTTAATTCCAATTTTGACAACAATTTAGACCATGAGTGGGCAACAGTCACACCATATATCCTATGAATAATAAATTTCTCATTCACAAGCGCCCATTCAAGATTTCGACAAGATTTGATTCACAACTCACTTTTTCAAAGCATCAAACGCTAGGTTACAAGTCTAGTTCAATAATCACTATAGGACATGATTTAAAATCATTAAACAAAGCACACACTTATATAGGGAACAAACTCACTACAAAAGATTTCAAAACTTAACCATGGAGCTTATCAATCGATTGGAGAAGTAAACCAAAGCAAAGGAAATTTAACACCACGTCGAAAACCCTAAGAATAATGGCCTCATTGGATTCTTCATCGAAAAATGATGTGTGCATCTTGGATTTTCTTCAGAAAGGAAGAATATGGGATGATTTTAGGGGAAATTGTATCTTTTTAGGGTAATACTCGATAATAGAGGTCAAATGTTATTTTGACCCCTTATATAAGCAAACTAGTCTCAAGTGTAAAAATCTACAAATTGGGGTTACGAGATCTCGACTACAAGTCATAGGCTATCCTACGACTCATAGGTCTCGGTCTCATAGCAGACCGAACACTTACAAGAATTTAGGAATTATACCTAGGTACTACGAACCCCTCTTATGACTCATAGAAGACTCTACAAATTGTAAGGTTGGTTCATACTATATATAACAACTTTTGATACTCACTGATTCTCTCTATGATGACTGACTACGATGCATGACTATGATTTGTAGGCCTTATCATAGAGGATGGTCCAAGTTCCATATTTCAGATCTTGAGTTACTCAATTTTCACCTGCAAACTAAATTTGAAAACACACCAATTCTCAAAATATTACAACTGCACCAATGTATTACAATTATAAGAACAAACTCATACCTTCTACCTAAGAATCTCAACAATAAAAAATATTTGAAACAAGCCAACAATCATCAAAAATGCTTGAGTTGCCTCTGAAGAAGCATCTTGTTTAATGTTGTGATTTCGACTTTGTCATCATCCTTCATCAACTATCATCAAGGGTCCACACCTCACTCTTGCACTCATCTGGCTATTTTATCGATTGGCGACTATCAAACATGACCTATGCATCATTAACCCTAAACCATTGTTGACCTGAATTCATAACCACTAGGGCTCACCCAGTGGCCAAAAATGGTCTCCCCATGATGATGGGCACTTCAAAATCCACTTCGCACTCAAGGATCACAAAATCCACCAGAAAGATTAATTTATCAACTGTAACAAGCATATACAAAAGATTCCCTCCAATTTATTAATTGTTCGATCTGCCATAAGCAACTTTATTATTATTGGGATAGGAGTACCAAGGCCAAGCTTTCTGAACATAGCAAGAGGCATTAGATTAATGCTCAATCCTAATCCACACAATGCTCTTGCGAACTCAACATCACCAATGGTGCAAGGGATAGTGAATACACCGGGCTCCTCTTACTTATAAACAAGGCATTTGGTCATAATCGTACTACATTATTGGAGTTCTTGTAAGAACTCTTGGTCTAAAGTGCATTTCTTAGTGACCAAATCCGTCATATATTTGGCATACCTAGTCATTTTCTCCAAATCTTCTAGAAGGGGAATGTTGATAGAGAGTTGCTTCAACATCAAGAGAAAGTGTTTGAATTTACCCTCCGCCTCCTTTTTCTTATGCCTTTGAGGGAAAGAAGGGGGAGGTTTGGGAATTGATTTCAATTTCGCTTGCTCTCTTGCCTCTTCTAGTTGCATCCTAATAAGCTTCGAAAGTGCTCTCTCAACCATAACTCCACCACCAAGACCCTTCTCCTCAACTTTATCCACAAGTACTAGTAAAGGGGGATCTATGATGCTCTTGCAACTTCTAATCATCACTGCCACACAATGCCCTTCGTTCTTTGGATTGTGAACTGTATTGCTTGGTAGGGTGCCCTTTTGGCATTAGTTGAATTGTGAAGAATTTGCCCGAATTATTTCTCTAGTTTTTTAATAGCCACCGAGTGAGATACCATTTTTTGGTTAATACTTAAAATATCTGCTTTCATTCCCTTTAAAGTCTCACCTTGATGGTCGGCTCGCTTCAACAACTTTTCAAACATTTCTTCAATCTTGGAGTTGTTTGATCCGACATCATAATTGTGTGGTGGAAAATAAGGACCATTCCTGTATCCCTCTCTTCTACCCCATTCTGTGTTTGGCACTCTCTCTCTCTTAATATTGACCCCTGTTGTCTTTATACATCCCATCATATTTGAAGTTTCGACCTTGATTCTCGGAACCTTGCCTCTAATAGTTCGAATTAGACCATTGAGGGTTGTTCCAAAAACCCGCCGCTTGGTTTCTTACAAAATATGCATCCTTATCAAAGAATGGATCATCATAAATAGAGAAAGGAAGGAGTAGTCTATATTTTTCGTTGGGGATTTCCAGGAAAAAATCATCGCATATTCCTCCGATTCCTTATAAAAGATATTCAGTCCATTAGAATAGAAGTTAAAGAGGGTATTTATGCTCATCGTGTCTTTGGAGATTGGTGGGTGACTGCCTTTGAACTTTCTTGATTTGTCTTTAAAACCAAGTCCATACTTGTACGAAGCTGAGCAAGTTGTTCCATGATCTCTTCGTTCACCTTTGCTTGCTCATTATTGGTGTTAACCATACACGAAGGTTTCTTCATGCCTCACTCTCATTGACCTCATGCTCTATTCATTTTGACCACTTGTTCCATCCTAGTGGCTATTAATGGAAAGGTTGGTCAAGGAACATGCCTTCATAATTGTGTCGGCGCATGCTTGACTATTCTCCTCAAGTGCCCGATAAAAAATCTCTACCAAAGGCATTATCAACAATCTTATAATCAAGGACCATCCTCAAGCATTTAGTACACCTCTCCCATGTCATGCTAATAGGATCACCCGACAATTACTCAAAGTTGTTGATTTGGTCCTTGAGCTTCAATTTTATGATGACAACATCCGATGTTCATGCTCCAACTTGTGATAGTACCTGGAGGAAGCTAGAACAACTATAAAGCTACATTACTAGTCAATGATAGTGGAAATACTCTTAAACCAATAGCATCAAAAGAAAGGTTTTATGTTCCTATGACATTCTTGCAAACAAACACCACATTTTGAAGATGAAGGTGGGGATCCTTCGAAGGTATCCCTATGAATAGTCCATGGTTTTAGAGCATTTGGAGAAATCCACTTGATACCATGAACTTAGTATCTGCAGGTAAAGCGGCAGTACTATAGCACTGCTAACATCCATAGCTGTAGGGTCCAATCGATATTGATTCCACCCATAAGTGTTTTCATTGAAGTCCTTGAGCTGTGGCTTATTAGCCCTTTGTTGTGGATTGTCTTCTCTACTTATATCCTCATTCATATTCATATCCTCCTCTTCCTCGATCTCCTCATTAACTTGAGCCATTCTTCTTGGTAGTCGATGGATCTCCAAATTGAGTAAAGCTAAGGGATTGCCTTGGGTCCTTGTGTTGGGCATACAACCTAGTATAACTTGAGAATAAAATCAAATAACAAAACTAAAAACAAAAGTAAAATACACAAGACTCTAGAAATCAATACTAGAACTAACTAATAGTGAAATCATATCAAAACCTAGTTGTATTCCCCAATAACGATGTCATAATTTCATGATGATAACATATGATGTTCACGCTTCAATAAAAAAGTGATCATTGTCAGCAATTAACCTAACCAAAGGTTAGGGTCGAATCCACAGGGAATACAAGGCTTGACTAGAAGACTTCGCTCTAATCATTTCAAGTATCAATAACTAAAATCTCTAAATAGGGAAGAGAGGTTTGTGATTCAAGAAATCAAATAAAACAAACACTAACTATAATGTGAGGAAACACTCAATTTTGGGGACAACTTGGGAATTACGTTTCCCATGGTTTGTCGACTCAATTACCCTAGATAATATAACTATAATTAGCGATTTGCATGTAGGATGGTAACTTAGATTCTTCTAGCCCTATTGTGAAGGTTAGATTTAACCATGGCCCTTGGTTGGCAATCATAGCGTGCCAACTAACCATTACCTATTATCCCTGTCAACCTCCCCTTGGTCAGGCTTGGTTGATTAGACGAGAACATATTAATTGAATTGTGTCATCTATTTTCATTTTCCTATTCATCACTACCTTGGTCGGGATCAAGATAGCAGGTGGGGTTTGGTGTTGGCCACCACCAAACAACAATAAAAATGAAGGGAAATAGACAATACATGCAAAACGCCAATCATAGAAATGCAATAAACCTAGGTTATTTCAAGTCAACTACCCATGGTTCCTACAAATGCACAAAAATACATACAGTAGACATAATTGAGAATTTTACAAATAACAATGAAGAAAATAGGCACCACAAGTTGCAAACCCACAAGCTTTATTGATCAACAATGAGTACAATGCAAGATTTGTAGTCCCCAAAATGGATTTTCCAAGGGAGAACACTAAACTACTCTAAAAAAATAAAAAAGATTCAAAATATGATTATAGCTTGTCTACTAGTTGAAATCCTTATCAAAACCTAACTTAAACTATATATAGTATTTACAAAATAACACTAGAATTTACACAGAAAACAAAGCTAGCAGTTGATAAGTCTCGTAGTTACGACTCGTAAGATGACCTACAAGTCGTAGTCGGGGTCTTGTATCAAATTCGTGGCATATTGGACTAAACTAGTATGACCTATAGGTATGAGTCATTGCTTGAACTATGACTCGTACTTTTTTCTCATAGTCTTGGCCTATAATATTTGGTCCATAATCTTGGCTCTCTGATTCTTGCTACGAGTCTACCTATACGAGTCATAGTGAAGCTTATGACTCTTATGATGGACTCGTAGAGGTGACCTCAACTTAGAAAATTTTTGAATTTTGGTCTCTGATTCTTGCTATGACTATTAGGACCCGCAACGTAATTTAAACCCCGAACGTCCTTAATTGGTTTGATTTAATAAAGTTTGGGACCAAATGTAAC
>JAOTQJ010160362.1:0-28203 GCA_025642045.1 Solanum sejunctum | reverse complement strand
TATTTGACTTCAAAGTGAATGTTTTGTATATTTTCAAGTGTTTGAAACTAGTTTTATTGCATATGACTCTCACGGCTTTGTTCGTGGTCATTTGGCCTCGTTCACCGATTCCCGGGCTGAATATTTCATGCGCTGGTATGATTATATATATTTATATTCTGAGGTTGGATGGATACGGCAGGTCGATTTGCCCATGGACCGGCTTTGCTTAGCGGAGACATAAAGAGCTGGGATTGGATGGCATCATGGCATGTAAGTGTTAGGCCGAGTTCGCCCCGGCTCACGGGAGTGCGTGGCACCATCGCCTCGGCTCCATAAACGGGGCTGATGACCTCTATGCTTTATGTTTTATAATGCGTGGACGCTTGGCCCTATTGCCCTGGTTCACGTAGATCATTTGAGGGTTTGTTTTAGAGACTGGAGATTTGAAACTTCTAGTGTTAGGCTGTGGTATGGCTCGTGTTTGGAGGTCGCCTCGTTCCCGTCCAATATGCATTAATTTTTTTTAGATTTGAAAAAGAATAAATATTTTTATGTTGACATATAGGTTTGACTTCTATACTATTAGATTTGGATTGTTATTTTCACTCACATTTCGGGATTTCTACTTTACATACTTGGTATGTATTTCGTACTGACCCCCTCCTTTCGTGGGTTGCGTTCATGCCCGCAGGTACAGACGAACAAGCTAGAGGATCATCTTCTTAGGACTTCTGCCTACCGTTGAAGTGCTCCCTTGCATCAGGAACAGATCATTGGTATATGCTTGTACACGTTCCTTTTGTATTTTGCATTTATATATATACATATATATATTCGAGGGTATGACGGGGCCCTATCCCATCGTGCGGTCCAATTTTTGTACATAGAGGTCTGTGGATACATGTGGGTGTGGGAAATTACGTTGGTATAATCTCGTTTGTATGATATGTTTATTGAGCGGCTCTGCATGAATAGGACAAGGGCTATGACATGTTCAAAGCTCACCCTCAAACTAGAAAGTAAAGTGGAATAAAGTCTCAACATAAGTAAGATAGAAACCGAGTATCATCCCATAACTAAAGGAAGCACCAACATTCTTCTTTCAATGATCCAAAGCTAACCACGTGGAGGATATCAATGAGCATCAGTCCCTACATAGTGAAATCATGTAAGCATAGAGTATGCATTAGTACTTGGAATGTACTAAGTATGTGGAATGCAATGCTACAAGGGAAGCAAGCCATAGTAATTGAATTGCATAAACATAATGAAAGATATAAGCTCAATATGGCATACATGATCAATGAGTAAGGTAAAACATATGTGGAAGTAATCATACTTGCATAACTCATAAAAAGCATAATAAAATGGCATAAGTAGCTCATCCATATACCTTGTATAAAGGCTGAGGATTATTTCATAGGTCATAATAAGAAGGATCCATCACTAATCATCATAAGAGAATGTCTTGGGGACATGAGGGTGACATGAGCATATATAAGAAAAACCATGGATCAAGAATAACGTATACCATAAAGCTTTGGGGTGTTTAAAAAGATAGTGAGAAATACAAGGTGTCATACAGAACTAAAGTATTAATATTCTTTGGTGAAAAATACATTATTTTACATTAAAGACCATTTTATTATGGAAGGAACATTGGCAATCATAATGGAGAACACCTTACACACTTGTCGAAATCATCATGTACCTTTAGGAAAAAATAACATTAGAATTTGTGAAACAAAGAATCATAGGAACTTTAAATCACCTTTGGACATAACATAAAGGAACCGTTTAATTATCATAAGAGGGACAACTTAGAATCATAAGGAGAACTTGAACATGTGTAAGAGCATCCTTTAACCGACATAAACCATGTGAGCTAAGCCATGGAGTCCTGATGTTTTTCCTAGACCAGAGGAAAAGGGAAAGTCACTTGCCAAGATGACCTCTTAAGATGCCTAAGTGGATCCACAAAAGCTTTGCTATTGAGCAACCTCTACTATCGGTTGGTCTAGAAATCCACCTCTACTAGCGGGTGATTCTTATTTCCTATGATGGCACGTAGTTATGGAATATTGGGATTCTACTAAAGGTCTCATGTCTCTTCTAACAAGGAGCTTCCATATCTATTCCAAGGTTCACTCAGTACTAAGTAGACTCTCACGGAATAATCATTAGGAGGAATCATGAAATTCATTAGTGGAGAGGTATTCTACTAACCCATCCCATAAGCCTTGTAAAACAATGGAGGGGAATTCTACTAACTCATTCCATAAATATTTAGAACATTAATCATCATCATAATGATAGCTCCTATATCTTGGATAACCCTCTACTATTGGCTAGTATCATAATCTTTGCTAAGCCTTTACTATCAGCTATCATCATAATCTTGGCTAAACCTCTAATATCGGCTAGCATCATCATCATATCCCTTTACTATTTAGTCATCATTTCATATCCATCTACTAATGGGTTATCATAGTGTTGTGATCATAACTAGGAGGGGACTCACATTTCTTTTAGTCATTCATGCTAAATTTCATAAGACTAGTCCTATTGGACATACAAACATGAGGGTAATCATGACATACACAACTTGTATAACATAACATCATAAGGAGAGCTTTACAATAACACATAGCTTTCATAATATCTCAATGAATTGCACATAATATTTGATATACCTCATCCTCCATAACATTCATGAACTAGCATACATATAGCGAAACATTTTCATTATTTATAAGAAACTTCACCATTAAACCCTCATCTTTAAGAATCACTCTAAATTGGAAAACTTAACTTGACAATTGGGTAGGCTCATGCATATAATTTTAAATCATGTAACTCAAGAGGAATATGCATGAAAGTAATGTATTTCATCAATTTATATCATCTCTAGACCCATCTCAGTCATGCATATCATCTTTCAAAACATGAAATTCATCTCATACAATTCTCAACTACATAGTGTCTCATGGTATCACAACATTTATATCTTTGAATATCATAAACTAGTTCATCGCACCACCATATCATAATATCAAATAAAGGGTTTCATATCATTCATAACATTTATAATATTCTCATGAACTCATAGCATGCTTAATTTTCCTTTAATATCAACAACATCCATAACTCATATATGCTACCATAAGCCTTCATCACATAAGAGATTTGCCATATAACTTAGTCAAAACATGTTGGGTATATATATTTAAGCTTAAAATCAAAGAATTCAAGAATAAGGAACATGAGAGGGGTAAACTAAAGTCATTTAAGAAGTCATTCAAACAACCTAATAACATACTTGAGAAACCCCAATTTGGGTGTCATGAAAATCATTCAAAAAAATCATAATATTTTAGAGTACTCTTTCAAAATGTCATTGCTTACAAAGCTTTAATGTAATAAACATATCATAATCTCAATCATTAGTAGGAACCCATGCATCAATAGATCAAGAATTAATAATTTCCAATATTTTTCATGTAATGAAGTGATAATAGAAAACACCCATAAAGAATTAGTGATTAGAATAAAGAAATTTGATAAAAATAGTTCTGGGGATCCATGAGGGAAAGGATCCATGGATGAAGATCCATCTACCTTAGACTTGGAGTTTCATGAAGAAAATTGGAGGAAGACTTGAGGCTTGACTTGGTTTTTTTGAATTCAAATAGAAGTTCTTGAAAATCTTGAGAATGGATGGAGAATTGATGAAGATTAGAGAGAAATTTTGAGAGGTTTTTTGGTGAGTTTTAGAGTTGAAAAATGGCTAAAAATAAGGATTTCATGTATATATGAAAATGGGAGTTTTTGACCTATGGAGCATCCAGTCCGCGACACGGACAACCACTATTTGCGAAATTTCACCAAATAAATTTTTTTTGGTACAGGTAAAATACCTTGTAGGTAAAAAGTGACCCATACAAGTTTTCCCTCTAGATAAGAATATGAGATCGAATTTGCTAAATTCTGCACAAATTTTCAGATATTAAAAAAAAATGCATCATAGGGTCTTTGCGAGCTATGTTGAGGTGTGTTTCAGGGGGTAGGATGTTTTCTACCCTTGTGATATAGTTGGTTTGTAGCATTTCATATCTTTATAGATTGTGTTGTTGTCGGACTTATAATTATTACTTTTATTGTATTTATATATCATTATTGGCCTTTCCCTTTAATCGGTTTTATTTTTCCATATCTAATATCTTTTACATTTCCATCAATCTCAGATGGAGCCAAAGATTCATAATTTTTTGACTTTGGGGTATGAGGGAATAAAGCAAAATGGCTCTTTAAATTATCTGCGCGTTTTTCAATTGTGAAGTAGCAGTTAGTCAATGCAACTTTCGACGCTCATCATGGGTCATTCGAAAACAGTCGCGCTATATTTTTAAACATAGGGGTTAGGCTGCATACATCTTACCTCTCCTTACCTCGCAATGGGTGAGACCCTTTGAGGCATTGGGGTAATGTTGTTGTTTGTAATATCTTTTACTTTTGGGGCTTGACATTTTTTAGACGAAGGTATTTCGAAAGCAATATCTCTATCTCTATGAGGTAGTGGTAAGATCTACGTATATTTTACCCTACCCAAACCCAACTTGTGGGATTCCACTGAGTATGTTGTTGTTATTGTTTCAGATTAAGGAAGTTTAAATTTAAGTCCTAATTTTGATCATTTTTCTCCTAAGTCTAATTCGTGCCAGTGTGGGTATCGAAATTCGTATCTTGACGTTATGATCTATTTATGATAGTGGTTGGTTGATTTGAGATCTTTTTTTAGGCTTGGAGCTACTAGAAACTTAGTTTGAAAGCATTTTCGGCATTGAGGTAGCTTGGGTTAACCTTTCTGGGACTAGATTTGAGTTATTGAATATGCGTATATGGTGTTGCAAGATTTAGGGTGTTTCTTGAGTAATTGGATTGATATGATAGTATTTTAAGGAAATGTGATATCGATTATATTGGCATTGGAGTAAATTCTGACTGTTGGTAAATTGAAATATATTCTTGAGATTTGAGATATTTTGGATGTTATTATGGTAATATGAGACTTGTGATATCATTTGGGGAGTTTTGTGATAAGGTATGGTATTTCTGATACTTTTGAGAATCATATGCATATTTGTGGACTTGTGAATTTTGGTATTACTGATATATTTGGCTACTGGTGAAAGTATGGTACTTTGAAATATGGTGGTGACTTGTGGTTCAAGTTGTGACAGTTGGCAGTATTTCCCTTATTCTATGATTGTTAATATATTATTACATTTTATTGATCTGTGTCATTGATATATATTCATCTCACATTGCATTTGTACCATCCCTTGACCACAGACAGGTGACAAACATTGAGATATTATACCACCTTTTATATAACTCTTTTGACCATGGGTAGGTGGCAAGGGTGATATGTACCACTTTTTGAGATACTATACCACCTTTCATAAAATCCCTTAACCACAGGCTGGTGGCAAGGTGGAGATTGTACCACTTTTAAGTCTTTTGACCATAGACAAGTGGCAAGGTCAAGATATTGTGATTGAGAAATTTAGGTATATGGTCTGATGAGACCCCATGAATTCTACTTGGTAACTTTAGCTCGGTAGCTATATACATCGGCACGGCGATGGTCGTGATTTCATCTCATGCATTGTATTTATACATCACCACTTGCATTACATCATTGATTATATTGCTATTTGTACCTAGCCTTATATATATATATATAGTATACTAACTTCTTTGTTGCATATGATACGATTTGTCGTTATAATATACTTATTCAATTTCTTCTACCTAGTCGGTTAAACCTACAAGTACATTTTGGTATTCTCACCCCTATATTGTTTTGCTCCTTACATATCGAGCATAGAGACGCCCATAAGGTAGTTAATCCTATTTTATTAGAGTCTTTCTTTACTATCAGATCTAGTTGTGAGACTTTGACTTCGAATTGTCATTGTTTCTTTGATATTTCTTTTGTTGACCTCTATACAAACTATGTATTTCTTTTGAGACAACTTTGTATCATATTACTTAGAAGCTTTTGTACTCTTGACTCTATATTTTAGGATTTTAATCAAGTGTTGTGGTGCTTTGCTTTAACTTTACTTTCTTTAATCACGATCTGATTTTTCGTCATGACACGTATCAAAAGCAGCTCCTAACCTATTGGAATGTCAAGTACTCACAAACCTTTGGAACTTATTCACATGGATCTCTGTGAACTAATATGTATACAGAGTCAAGGAGGCAACATGTATGTCTTTTTATAGTTGATGATTTTTTCTAGATTTACTTGGAAATTCTTCCTGAAGACTAAGGAAAAAAATTTTGATGTGTTCACAATATATGCAAAAATGGTGCAAAAGAAGTTGAAGTGTGAATTAATGAGCCTAAGATTTGATTATGGTACAGAATTTAAAAATTCAAAATTCTTAAAGTTCTATACAAAAAATAGTGTAGTTCACAACTTCTCTACTCCTAGGGTACAACAACAATATGGTGTGGTTGAACAAAAGAATAGAACTCTAGAAGAAATGGCAAGGACTATGTTAATTGCCAATAGTCTCCCACAGTGCTATTGGGCAAAGGTTATAAACACTGTGTGCTACTTGATTAAT
The DNA here is from genome assembly GCA_025642045.1 of Solanum sejunctum. NCBI lineage: Eukaryota > Viridiplantae > Streptophyta > Magnoliopsida > Solanales > Solanaceae > Solanum > Solanum sejunctum. The sequence continues at coordinate 21,580 of JAOTQJ010160362.1, read as the reverse complement.
AGTTGCATGATTAGACAAGTCCTGAACAAAACACCTCGTGAGTTACTCAAAGGCAGAAAACTCAACCCAGCACATCTTCCAGCATTTGGGTGTATGTGCTATGTGCACAACAATGACGAAGATGCTTTAGAAAAGTTTGATGCGAAAACTGATGATGAAATTTTTCAAGGCTATTCCTCTCAAAGAAAAGCTTATAAAGTATTCAATAAAAGAACAAAATGTGTAGAAGAAAGTGCAGATGTTATATTGATGAAGCCAGTTTAATGGCTGAGAAGGTTTTGATGGAACTGATGCAGGAGCTTGGTCTGATGAATCATAGCAGATCAACGAACGATGATGGTGGTGATGGGGGCAATACTGGTTCACCTTCCCAATAGGTGCCCAAACAAACTCAGATTGTAAGTAAATAAGAGCTTGGAAATGCTAAAGAGCCAATAGGGCAAATCACACATAATAAAGTTGGACCCTTAACTTAGCATCACACTGACATTGTGATAGATGATCAAGGACATAAATGGAGACATAAGAGCTCCCATTCACTACAAGATTTGCTGACTCCATTGGATTCCAGAATAGCCACTAGATCTATGCTCAAGAATATGAGTACCTTCTCTATAGATGTATCCTTGATTAGGCCCAAGAACACCAAAGAAGCCCTACAGGATGATAAATGGATAGATACAATGCAGGAGGAGCTCATTCAATTTGAACATAGCAAAGTCTGGCATTTGTTCCCCCTCCTCAACACCATACCATCAGAGGCACCAGTTGGGTATTTATAAATAAGTTTGATGAACACGGTGTTATAACTAGGAACATAGAAATACTTGTGGAAAGGCTAATTAATTGAACACAATAGTAAAAAAGTTAATGAGAAACCCATATTTAATATTATTATTATTAGAAAAAAAGATCTTGAGTCACAAATTATAAAGAAATCAATGTCTTTCATATTTGTGATTCCGTAAAGAAAAGGTGGATCATTAATTTATAAATTAGAACATGTACTTAATGATTTTTTCATATTTTATAACTAATTTTTTCATATTTTATAACTAAAATAAATTGCTAATTATAAATTTGTAAGTAGACATTTGGTTTACAAATTATTAAAGAGGAACGAGAAGCCTAAAAGAAAATTGGAATTTTAAAAAATTACTATTGGGAAGATTGATCCCATAACTTTGAGGTACTATCCCACAACTTTGAGGTACTCAAAGCTTTAGCACCCACTTTCCAACCAACAAACTAAATCCAACAGTTGTTCACTCGGTGCTTATTTATTAATTATGTGCATTTAACAGTATATTTAATATACAAATACATATTTTACGTTGGGGTTAATGAGTGTTCGAGGATCCACACAATACAATGTGGATCCACCCCTAGCCATATGAATGTTGATTGTGTTTGATGCTCACATGAAATTCAAATTATACCAGATGGATGTCAAGTGTGTCTTTCTAAATGGATAATTTCAATAAGAAATGTATATAAAGTAGCTTCTTAGGTTTGAAGATCATGAATAGCAAGACATTGTGTACAAACTAGACAAAGCGATGTATGGGCTGAAACAAGAATCCAGAGCATGGTATGATCGATTATCTAGCTTTCTATTAAGTCATGGGTATGTCAAAGGCAGATTGACAATACACTATTTCTCACGAAAAAGGGTTATCACATGCTTATCATTTAGGTGTGCGTTGATGACATTATCTTTGGGGTACCTAAGAGAAACTAGGAACTGGATTTGCTAAATTGATAGGTAGTGAGTTTGAAATGAGTATGATAGGTGAGATGAACTTTTTCATAAAAGTCCAAATCAATCAAAATCCTAAGGAAATGCCCATCATCAATAGAAATAAATCAAGGAGCTGCTCACTAAGTTTAACATACAGGATGCTAAGCTTGGTGATCCTCCCATGGCAATAACTACCAAGCTGAACACAAAATGAAGCGAGAACAACTGTAGAAGAGACGAAGTACAGTAGGGTGATTGGCTTACTACTATATCTCATAGCTAGAAGGCTTGACATAGTTTTCACTAGGCGAATGTGTGTGTGTGTCTAATTAAAACCAAAAGAGTCTCATATGAAGGGAATAAAATGGGTTCTGAGATATCTCCAAGGCACCATGAACCTGGTTCTTTGGCCTCCTACGAGTTGTCATTTGAACTAGTGGAGTTTGCAGACACTGACTATATTGGTTATCCAGTAGATTGAAAAATTACTTTAAGGATGAATCACTTCTTGGGTCCTTGTCTTGTCTCATGGGCTACTAGAAAGAAAAACTCAGTGGCTCTATCCACTGCTGAAGCCTAATATGTTGTAGCAGCCTCTTGTTATACTTAACTTCTATGGATTAAGCAAAAACTTTAGGACTTTGGCATATCAATTGAATGCATACCAATAATGTCTGATAACACTAATGCTGTAAATATGACCAATAACTCAGTGTATCATAAGCAAACTAAGCTCATTGATTTAAGTCATCACTTCTTACGAGATAATATTGAAAAGGGGCATATTATTTTACTTTCTGCAAGAATGAAGATCAAGTAGTTGACATATTCACTAAGGCATCAGGACGAGAATACTTTGAGAACAATCACCTTCATCTTGGATTAATAAAAGGCTCATGATTCATACTCTTCCCTTCACTGCTTCATTTAAATTAATATTCTACATAATATAAGTTGACTTCTATCTTTGACCATAGAATCATGTGCAAACTTCCTTGGATCGAATCCCTCACAAGGAATTGATGATATTACCCTTCGTTTCCATTGCCATGGAGACACAAAAGTGTCTAGAATAATTGGTATAAATCAGTCATGACCAGGTATGCTTATACCTTTCTACTTCCAATCCTTTTCAATGTGTTCACATACTACTAAGATAAATGCATGGTCAACATTAAGAGAACCTGGTCTTTCTTCATATTCAAATGTTATAGTCCTAGTAAAATTTTGGCGGGAAGTTCACTGACTCAAATACTGAACATACCTCTTAGGATCTTAACGTCGGTTAAGTGTGTTAGGTGCCATTAGGCATATCCTTTCAATCATTCCCCCTGTCCCCCCACTCATAGTCGGCTCTTCATTTCCCCATCATTACCATTTAAAACTAACACCCTCCCTCATTTACACCATAACCTCACTCCTGACTTTTGTTACTTGTTTAAAACCCTATTACGTAGGAAAGAATGGCACACCTAGTCTCCTACTCTAACTCTAATATTGACTTTGATGCGACTGCACCCTCACCTCCCCGTGCATCTGTTGACATCCCGAAGGCACAACATAGCAGCAACTCGTAAGAAATAATCAAATTAAGAGAATTTAAAAGAAAGTGTTGTTTAATTTTAGAAAAATTATTTGAATTGGGAGTCGCCACCTAATTTTAAGGATAATTAGAAAATTAATTAATTAATTATAAAAAATGTCTGTGAACCAAAATTCTAGGTAAGGGTCCATGTTATTCTGAAGAAAATGTATTAGCACCTTTAGAATCCACAACTGTGGGTCCCAACTAAACTCCTTTTTTTAATTTTAGGAGGAGATACATAATAAAATATAAGTATAATAATCACAAGATATACACAAATAATAAAATGAATAATAACATGAGGGACGTCTTAAATTTGATACATGCCAATAATATACACAATAATGAATGAATAAAAAAAATAAAAATAATAATTAAAAATAGCATCCATCTTATATACACGGAAGACCTTGGAAATTGACGATAATTTCTTCATCAGGCAATTTTGATAAATAATATATGAATATGTGGGTCTCATTTAAAGAAAAAGAAAGTCAAAAAGAGAAAAAGAAAAAGTTAAAGTCAAAAAGAGAAAAAGAAAAAGTTAGAGTAAGAAAAAAAGGAAAACACGCGGGGTCGGAAAAATATATGGGGACAAAAAAAATACAAAAATTTAATTTAAAATACCTGACAAATTGAAATGTATCAATTAATAAGCTTCTTTTAAAATTAACTAAGCAAAATAATTAATTCAATTAGGAACTACTTAATTTTGAATAATTTACAACTAAAATTTTAAATTTAACATGTGACAAATATGAACCTAAATTATGTTTTTCCATCTTTTTAAAATGGGAGGGAGGCCTTGAAATCCGACAGATAGATTTTTCATTGCCAGGTTTAGCAAATAATGAACTTAAACTAAAGCTTTCGAATCTTAAAATATAACAAATATAAAACTAAACTAAAATTTTCTGTCTTTTTGAATGGGAAGGTCTCGAAATTCGACTGACAGATTCATTATTGGCCATGTTTTGATATATAATCTATATATAATTGGACTAAAATTCAATCAACCACTAACAACCAAGCAAGATTTCCCATAATATAAAGATAACAAAAATCAATTAATGTGACGTCATCCCTAAAAATTGTTCAAACTTTCAACACAAAATCAACCATACAAACACATGAAAATAACAGTGATTTCTAAACAACGTAGAATGAGAGCAACCAAAGAATATTCACTGATAAATCTTACCCATCATATCAAAATCTTAGAATAGTCAAATAATCATCCCATAAAGATAAAATATTCATAGCAACAAAGAAAATAAATAAACAAATAAAAAAAAGAGTAAAACAAATACAATTACTTAAATCCCAAAGAAAAATTCATGTAACAATCAACAAAGAAAACTCAAATTAAACGCAAAATTTGCAATGTAATAGCAACCAACTAAGTAAATAAAAGATAGTAATTCTACCGAAATCTAAAATATTCCAACAAAGTTGGCACACAGTAAAAGAGAGAAAAAAATAATTATTCTAAAATAAATAAAAAATAACAGTACAATGGAATAAATAATAACAAATAACAATCAATAATAATCAAATAAAAGGATTTGCAAAATATAAACATAAAGCACGTATTTGTAGGAAAAGAAAATTGAATTTATGTTTGATTTTGTTGGAGTCATTGGTGCTTCGCTGAAAATGGGAGGCAGGATGGATAGTGAGCAGCAATTGCTGGAGTACCATTTGCCTTAGCACCGGGGGGTGCTTCAGCAGTTGACTGACCCGTGACACTTGCCACTACAATGCACAAAATAGATACCAAAAATACTATATTCCTATCCATGATAGCTAATATTAATCAAAGAAAATATTGAGAGACTAATAGAAAGAGAAGAAGAGAGTTTTAATTTACGGAGAAAGAGAGAGGAGCGTGAAGATGAATATAAAATGGAGAAGTTAAGAACAAAAAAGAAAAAGTTAAAAGAATTTAAAAAAATTGAAAAGTTAAAGTAAAAGAAAAAGTAAAAATGAAAAGAAAAAGGGAAAAACATGTGGGGTTGCTCCGAATAAAAAAATAGATACTCAAATTAAAATAAAATGGTTGGAAATTTAATTGAACAACAAATTGATTCAAGCAAAAATAATTATCAAAATTAATTTAAAATCATCCAAAAATATATTTTAAACTATTTGAAAATTCAACATAAAAGATATGAATCATAATAAATATTTGGTCAAAATAATTGGGTGTCAACAACATCAACTTAGGTGGAACAACCCTCATCCTATCCTCCGAATATTACTAGTCCCTTGCACTCTCGCTAGTTGCCAAACACCTTTGATAGCCCTATTCTCTCGTCATTGAAAGTCCCCTTCTCCCCCATTCTCATAGACCTAACTTCCACATTCTCCATCGCCTTCCCCCGACTTGCCACTCTCACCACCACAGTCTTCGATTGGGATGTCCAAACCCTACTATATTGCGGTATCATTGTCTATCCCACGTTGTTGTCTAATTAACAAACCCATTTACCATCTTCTCCCCCCAAACAATGCCAAATCCTTCTTTCTCCCACGTACGACAATCCCTCATCCATCCACAGTACCATTGACCACCTTGTCTCTCCCTCAATAGACTGTTCCTACCGCCTTCCTTGACTCATTGGATGACATCCCCCTCGCGCGTATTGATCATGGTCTCCTTTAGAAGCCAAAGAAAGTGATCAATGTCAAGTGGACTGTCTCCCTGGCGCATATGGCCCACTAACACACCGCAAACAGAGGGCTTTCACCTTTAACATATATCGCTCAAGCAAGTCAGAAGTGGGCTCACCATGGTAAGTCTTCTGTGACCCCATCCTCTGTTGTCCCTCTAGACACCTCTCCCGAGGGGTCCTCTGAACATGTTTCTACTACTACTACTCCTGCTCCCCCAAGAGTGGATAAATACATAGAAATATTTCTAACTAAGTGGAAAGATATTTATTTTAGGTCTAAGCTAGTTTTGCATGGTGGGTTATTCATCCTTGGTTAGAGACATTCACGTAGTGTGGTAGTTATACAACAAGTTGCTGACACATGGGTGGTTGCATTTGTTTCTTGACACTGATCTGACACTTCACGAATCAGAGGTGTTGGAATTCTATGTAAGCTTGACTATTTTGGAAGGGAATGTGGCAACTTCAAGGGTGAAAGGTGAGGAAATTGTTTTAGGTAAGGTAAAGCTAGGGAAATATTGAACATTTCATTTGTAAGGTTGGCAAATTATATCTAGCAAAAGGACGAGAACTACGTCCTTACATCCAAGTTCACATAGGGGTAGGTGTCTGATGTGCCTCACAAGGTCTTGAAAGGTGAGATACCCCTATTTGTTAAGTTTTTGTTTGAGGTGGTTCACAAAAGGGTCTTTTCTAGGGGAGAATGTGTCTATAAGGCAACATACAGGGACATGGGGCTTGCTAACGCATTGGACCTTGAGGAACCTGTTGATTACTGTCCTTGATCATTCGCCATATGTCCAGATTCATTGATCCCCTACCAGGCTCTTATCAGTTGGTCTTTCAAAATCTCTTAACCATAATCTTCAAGATGTACTAGGTTTCTCTTAGTGCAGTAAGGGAACTTACAAAGACGGACATGATCGAAAGGGCCACAATGATGGAATGTGACTGTTCTTGTCAACTCCTATTGCATCTCCTACTCCTCTAAAAGGCCGCAGGACCTGCTTCACAGATGATGTTGGACCTACAGGCTACCAAGGATGTACAAGTGTATCTTCAAATGTAGGTGGATGAATTGAAAGAGAAGCTGGCAGATTCCTAAGCTAAAACGGGTCAGTTAAAGGACCAAATCCTAAAGTAGCAACATGATCACAATGATCACATGGATGTACTGTTGAAGATGATGGGCTCCCATCCTTCCCCGTCTGCCCATTAGCCCCCTCTAGCTTCTCCTTTTGTTGGTTTTGTAATATTAGTACTGTTGGTGGTAACTCTAGACAATTTTTTTTTTGGCTATGTATATTTTGATATGGATGGACATATTTGGGCACAGTGCATCCCTGATTTATTTTCTGATTATTCTATGCATATTTTGGCTCTTTATGCTTACTATGGACGGATGCCTAATATCCTCAGTTCTACTATATTGTGGAGTTTGAGGTTGTTTGTTGTGTTTTTGTGTCACTGCTTAGGGTCTTTCTTGCCTCACTTTGTTTTCTTTTTGTAATGTCAAAAGGGGGAAGAGTAGTATGATGTACGTACATTATAGGTTTATCAAAGAGTGTCCATGAGGAATAAGAGACAACGAACAACATAGGTTTGCCATCATTAAAAAGGAAGAATTCGTTAGACTCTTACAGGGTCTTCTATATAGTTTTGATGATGTCAAAGCAACCAGATTTAGGACAAAACACCAAGAAGAGAAGACATAGAAGGAGAAAAAATCATATAAGAAAAAAGACTCATCTATAAGGAAGCTAAATCAAACTAAGACTCCTAGAAGGAAAGTCGAAGATGCCACCCGTGAAGGAGTCTTTTGAGGACTCATCTAGGCATATGTACAAAAGGAACACAAAAACAACAAAGAGTAGCTTTTACAATTTGAATAATAGGTGATTTAGCAGCAAAGGCATCAAGCACTTTAACAAACATAGAAGATAGAGTTAGGTTTTCTTATGTGTTCTAATGTAATCTCCTTAGAGTAATTGTTGAGTGACAATCATTGTAAGTAAGGTTCTTGTTGAGAAATCTGTGAATGTGTATTTATCACTTGCGATCTGGTAGCATGAGAAGTGAGCTAGAGTTGAGAGTTGCAAGAGTTGTAACTTTGACATTGCTCTTTTGAAGTAGTGAAATTGTTGAAATTCTACGAGTTGTAGGTAATGGTTGTTTCTCCTTTGGGCAAGGAGTTTTTCCACTATATATCATGTATTCTTCTGGTGTTTTTGTCTATCAAAAGTCCAACTTGTAATAACTTAAGAACATGTTCCTTCTGAGTATTAGGGTAGAAAGTTTTTCAGACTCTTATAAGGAATCGTTTGAAAAGCTACTTGCCATAAACTTTCTTCATCACAAGGATGCTAAGAAACTGTCTAGCTCCATTACTATCATCGTCACCAAATCCAACACTGATAATCGCCACACTCGCTGGAAAAACAACAATTCTCAATAATGTACTCAAAAACCATGCCCAACCACTCCACCATAGTGCAGTCTAATTCAAATCTAAACCCTGTTACTCGATGTCAACTATATTATAGGATTGTCTATACACCAATTTCTACACTCAAAATCTCACAATCACTTTCCAGTGAAGCCAACTATTCTGGTAAATGCTAGGTTTACCGATGCCACCAACCCTTGGATAGTTGACCCAAGAGCCATTACAACAGAGCACACAACCTACAATCGTACCATGCTCCATTCCCACATCCTCTGGCAGAAATAAATTTTGTAAGAATAATGACTAATCTAGGCAAGGCATTCAACTATAATAAAGCATCTTGACAAGAGTTTTACTTTTTAAGATAGCAATGTTACTTTTTCGACACTATCATCACACTAAGATTTTGTCCTTACCTGTGTGCTAACAGAAAAGTGACGTGAACTCTAAAGATACAAAGAAGTTAGTATACCTAGTTTTCTCTATCTTTTATTTACACTAAAACTTTTACTATTTACATAAAAAGTAAAAAAAAAAGTTTTCACCTAATAGAGCGGAGTTCGTCATAATTTTCTGGTACAAAAATCATGGGACATAGTTAGTCTTCTGGCCACCAGAAAACCCTCTCTTCTCCCAAAATTAGGTAAAGTCGATTGTTTTTGTTTGTGTATTACCAAATGATATCCCTCAGAAAATCCTCTCTTCACTAACACTGCAGCAGAGAGCAGTTGCTTCCCTTGTTTCCAGAAAGTAGATGATAGCATCATTGGATAATTGCAAATTTGTACTAACAAATTTGCAAAAGATATACAGTGGATAATGCTATTGGAGTCAAAATTTAAAGCTCTCATCCTGTCAATGCAGATATACTATCAAACCTCTTATCAAACTTGCTGCCGACAACATTAATTTCATTGAATTCTATTTGTTCCTAAGTAGTCATCAATATTTCATATCTTCGGAAATTTTAGAGTCAAAATCATTAACCATTCTCCATTTAAAAGGCTGTTGCGACACGAATTATGTTGGAAATATTGAGGAATTGCCTTCTCTCAAAGCGACGTATTTTGATTCTGTTTGCATCTCCCAAGACACTTCCTCCAATCTTATCCACAACTGACCTTCGATTTTCGAGTTGACTTTGATTGAGTGTTCTTCGCTAAATTCCATCTTAGTGCCTCCTCATCTCAATCAACTTAAAAAGGTTCATGTCAACTGTGACATGAGATATAGACATGCGGTAGAAATAAATACTCGAAATGTGAGTTTCTCTTGTTTAGTTCGTTGTTAGACATACTCAAACTTGTTCTGTCCTCTTGTACTAAGCTACGAATCCTTGATGTGGATTGTGCAACCATCCCCCATGGATTTTCTCAAGACGTTTAGACAAAAGTTATGCTTAGACATTATTTAGACTAAAAGTTAAGCTCAGACATGTTGTGTAGCCATGGTTTCTGTATTGTTTGTCAAGTCATTATTTAGAAGTTAAGCTCAGAGAAGGTATTTAGAAAGTAGAATCATATGCAAATTGTTCAGTAACTTACTGGATGACAACTACAATGTAATCACATTTTTTATCGTTAATACGACAATTAATATCTTAATTTTGTACTTCATCTGGTATCAATATAGATATATATCAAACATAATTGTTGAGTTTTTAGTTTGAAAATGAACAAAAACTTACAAGTCAGCAATTATATGAATTGGACATTTATATTTGGACACTGTTGTAGTTATAAGCTTGAAGCAATATAGCATTTCAGTATGAGAACATTTAACATGAATATTTTCCCTCCCTTTTTTTTATATTATTACTTAAGTTCTATAGGTTTGATCTTGTAGAATTTGACCCATTTTCTCATTGAATGAGAGGTACGAAATAAATCAGATTGATAATAGTACCATGTAAAATCTTTGGTTTTTCCCCTTCCTCGATCCCTATCCCATAGATACAGTGTTTCAATCAATAGAGAATCTTTTCTTCTGTATAAATCGATATTATTCCATTCCAAATCCTTCCCGATACCTGCCAAGGAAAATCTCTAATTTGGAACCTTGATTGTAAAGAATGTGCAAACTGTAACACAATCAATAAGTAATACTCAGGACATAATATAATTATCTACTCAATAGTTCTGCAATGCTGCCATAAGATCTGGCAAATCAAGGTTACGTTACTAGTCAACTGACCTAAACATTCTATGGTTCCACAGATATACTAGTTGGGGTGATAACTGACTTAGGATTCTCAAATCCTAATATCGTTAAACATCCGTCTATATCATTCTCATCTCTTTTCCCATGGAATTTATCAGCCCTGAGCATTTTGAAGCCTCTTTATGTTTAATACATTCATCTATAATCTCATAGGAATTAACTTATACTCACATTTATTACTTGATCATGGTTAAGTAAGATGTATTGCACTTTAATTTCTTATTACTTGGTGCTATTGGAGATGGAGTCTCTTCAGAAGAACCTTGGTTTATTGCTAAAGGGCTAAGAAAGTAGGTTGGAAAGGAGTTATTGATACGAAGAAAGTATCTATACATGATTGGTCAGTGCTCGTAGAGCAAACGTTGTTTATATTGATGAAGAGAATTCAAGACAAGAGGAAAATTTGTTAATTTATGCCTTTATAGTAGTTGGGGATTAAAAAAAAAAGAATTGGACACTATTTGTTTAGAGTAGAAAATTCTCTCTACTTCTACTCGAGGAGGATTATACATAGCTACACCTTGTTAAATCTTGGTGCTATTTTTCTTTTTCTACTAGTCCTGGGCACGTGAATTGCACGTTTATCCCAAAAAGGAACGTGTGTTACGCGTTTATCGCAAAATATTTCACACAAATCTTATATTGCAAATGACATATTTTATCCCCTTCAAGTCTATTGTGTCACGACCCAAAATAGATTCATGACTACGGAACCAAATAAATTTTCAAATCTAAAGATAAATACATTTAAAGTGGAAAAATCCAATAGATAAAAATCATCGACCAAAACCTGGTGTCAAGAGTGTAGAGAGCATCTAGTATATACACGAATGAATAAGTACATTATAGTCTTCAAATAGAAATAAAGATCACACAACTAGGATAAAATCTAATGAAACTCGAAGCCCTTGAGTCTCACCATTATATCCAGAGTGACCTGATTACGTGAGCAAATCAATTACTGTGTGGGTAATCCTGATGAGAATCTGTAGTGGAGAAAGAAGTAGGAGTGAGTACACATAATATGTACCCAATAGGTTTAACTGACTCGGAATCAGAAATTGAATAAACTATGGAATAATTTAGGAACGCTTTCACCAGCAACAGAAAAACCAGTCTGGCATAGGTGCCGCCGATTTGTATAAAACGGCGTGGAATAAAGTAAGCATATAATATTAATTAAATCAATCCAAAATAACCATAAGTAATGAAATGGTATGACATGCGATGCAATGCAAGGTGAAATCAAGACTGTCTCATAGTCTGTCGTATATATCTCAATATATCAACTACATTGCCACCTAACTCGTGCTCAATGACTCATGATATTAATTTTCTATATCAACTACCTTTCCACCTAAGTGAGCATGGTCAACGACTCATGATACGAATCACAATGTATCAACTTATCCACCTAAGTGAGTGTGGTCAAGGACTCATGATACGAGTCATCATTTACAACTTCTCTAAATGTCATGACATGTAGTATAAGGATGCATACCATCAAGACACAATTATAAAAGCAATATTTCTCTCGATAAGAATAATAATTATCAAAATTCTCCAAGTTAGCAATTATATGTTCACCCTCTTTTATACATTTTGGGATATTGTTCCCTTCAACATTCTCCGCCACGTATTAAAAATTATAATTTCTCAGTTTAGTCACGATTCTCAATATCATGCCAAAATTATTTTTTTGTCATCATTTATTTTATAATTAATACTTTTATTTATTATTTTTGAGCATAAATTTTTGTGAGTTATACTAGATTGTGCGATTAACTTGTAGAATTAATTTGACACAAAAATGAAAAGATTTGGAGCTAAAATAAATTAAAAGTAAAAGATTATAGAAGAAAATTCAAGCAGGTAGCTTAATGGATTAAAGTTAACAATATATTAATTATTATAAATAATGTATGAAAAACGATTATAGCCTTCTTCCTATTCAATTGAATATTTACTTTATAACTCACGCATGGCAGACAAATTCTATAATATCTTATTCAATCGGCATATATCAGAGCCAATACTTCATATATAAATATTTTAGTTAATAATTTGAGATGATGCTACTATGTTATATTATTGTTTTTATTAGTTGGACTATCAAAGGCTACTTTAACTATAATATATGAAATTTTCTTACTTTTGCATATTCCTAACCATTTTCCTCTTCGCACTATTCTTTTTTAATTGCTTGAGAAATATGCATTCACATGACTACTAAACAAAGCATTCTGAAATTATGGGGATGAAATTTTTTATACTTATTTTATTAATATACAATACATAAGATAAAGTAGAGAATATAAGAATGAAAAATCTCTTACAGAGGACCACAAAGCTTTATCACACAACTTCCTTTGGCATTATGTGATTTTTTTAAGTTGATATATACACATTATCATCTCACTGCTTTCTTCACTTTCAATATTCTTTCTCCTTTTATTCCTCCTTCCTCTAAGTTAAGTTGAGTTTATTTTCTCAAGACTACACTGCTTCATAAAGGCTCCCTACCTTCTCGTATAATTAGTTGAAATTTTTAGTTTTATTTCTTTTGTCACAATCAAGGATTTATGATTAATGTTTAGGATAATGGTAAGAAATATTCTTTTCTTTTTCTAAGATTTCGATTGCTTTGTTTTACTCATCATAGTTAGGATTTTCTTGCTTTCAAAATAACTACATACATATAATAAAAGTTTTTCACACGGATATTATACGAAAATTTTCAGCGCATGTCGTAATCCCAGTTCCTAAAATTTATCAGATACAAATATTCAATAACTCAATCCCAATCTCAAAGAAGGATAGGCCAACCTGCCTCAATGCCAAAACCGCACAATTGGTACTTATATAGTCCACTGGTCATAAAAATTCTCCTCTATCTACGCTTTTCAATTTTATTTTTCTTTTTGCTTATAGTCTTCGTACGAAACAAAGTATTTAAAGGGAAAAAAGAATGGTTCCTCATAATTAGAAAACAGACAATCGTAATTGGAAGATAAAACAATTGGTAGTGCCTATATCTTTTTATCTTCCTTTTTCAAGTGGACAGGTGACCCTATGCATAATTAAGACAAGATGTGGTACCAAATATAATTTTGTTTGCTACTTTCGATTAGACCATTACATTATCCACCACTAAAATTTACGCTTGGCCTTGAACATAAGGTACAAAAAATACTTGAAGTCTCGAAAAGATGAGAATATTTGGTGCGCATGTCAGACTCTGTCTCCCAAGTTGCCTCCTCTGCAAGCCAATGTCGTCACTGAACCTTAACTGGAATGATTTTCTTTGTCCTGCGTCTACGAACTTATCTATTTAGTATGGCTATTGGATCCTCGTCATACGTTAAATTTGGACCTAACTCTACGTCGTCATAATAAATAACATATGATTTGTCCGATATGTATTTTCAAAGCATAGAGACATGAAATACTGGATAGACAGCTGACAATCTAGGTGGCAAGGCCAACTCATAAGCCACCTCACCTATTCTTCTCAAAATCTCAATTGGGCCAATGAACCTTGGGCTAAGCTGAAAACCTCATCACACCTTTCATGGGTGAAACCTTCAACCACATATGATTGCCTATCATAAATTTCAAAGGACGAACTCTTCTGTCAGCATAGCTCTTTTATCGAATCTAGGTTGATAAAAGTCAACTCTGAATCAGGCATACCAGTACCATAGCATCTTTAAGCATATCAGTGCCTAATGTATCAACAACGACTAAGTCCAACCACCCAATAGGTGATCGACACCTATGCCAGTACAATGCCTCAAATGGTGCCATTTAAATGTTAGAGTGATAACTGTTATTATAAGAAAACTCTGCTAAGGCCAAGGTTAATCCCATCGAGTACCAAATTCAATCACACAGGCCCTAAGCATGTCCTCCAATACCTGAGTAGTCTGCACAGACTAGCCATTAGTATGGAGATGAAATGCTGAGCTCACGTCTAATCGTGTACCTAAACCATGCTATAATGCTTTCCAAAAGTGAGAGGTGAATATCGAACCTCGATCCCATACAATAGAGATAGGCATCCCGTGTAATCTAACAATCTTACATATATAGATTTTAGCTAGTTTTTCCGCATAGTGGTTAGTCTTCACCGGGATGAGGTAAGCTGATTTGGTCAAATTATCTACAATCACCCAAACTGAGTCAAACTTACTGAATGTCACGAGTAATCCAATCACAAAATCTATAATAATACGCTCCCACTTCCACTTAGCATCGGACCTCCTGGTTTTTGATGCTCAGCCTTAACTTACTGGCAATTCAGACACTTAGACATAAATTTTGCAGTGTCCCTTTTTATCCCACACTACCAATAATGTTGCTTTAGGTCATGAAACATTTTTCCCACACCTAGATGAATGGAATACTTAGCACAATGAGCTTCTTCCAAGATCAAGTAAACCCACTCACCTACCTTAGGTACGCAAATGCACGCATTAATCCTTAACACTCCCTCAAATCAAGAAAATCTGACTTAGCTTTGCCTCTCAATGTTTTATCCCGAATCACACATAATTTATTATCATCAAACTGGTGAGCATGAATCTGATCCATCAATGTAGACCTAGCCTCAATAAACGCCAACATATTATGATGTGGGGAAATGTCAACTCTAACCAACTTTCTAGCCAAAGACTGAATCTCCAAAGCTAAAGGCCTCTCCTTCGCCTAAGAAATGCCAAACTAAGCATGCTACAAGCCTTCCGGCTCAAAGTTTCAGCTACTACATTAGCCTTGCCAGGGTGATAAAAGATAGAGATATCATAGTATTTTAGCAACTCCAACCACCTACGTTGTCTCCTGTTCAGATTGGGCTAAGAGAAAATATACTTAAGGCTACGATGATCAGTGTAGATCTCACAATGCACCCCATAAAAGATAGTGCTGCCACAACTTTAACACGAATACTACTGCAGCTAACTCAAGATTATGAGTAGGGTAGTTTCTCTCATGAACCTTCACTTGACGTGAAATGTAGGCTATAACCCTTCCCTTATACATCAACACTCCACCTAGGCCCACACCAGGAGCATGACAATAAACGACGAAGGGCACACCCTCTTCAGGTAAGGCCAGGATAGGAGCTGATGTTAATATCTTCTTAAGCTTTTGGAAACTTTCCTTGCACTCATCAGTCTATAAAAATGTTGCATCCTTCTAAGTAAGCTTGGTCATAGGGGCTATGATAGAGGAGAACCCTTGAACGAATCAATGGTAATAGCTTGCTAGTCCAAGAAAAGTACGAATTTCAGCTACTAAAGTGGGTCTCCCCCAATCATGAACCACTGCAACCTTGGCTAGGTCAACCATAATGTCATCCTTAGTCACCACATGACCTAAGAAAGCTACAAACTCCAGCCAAAATTTGCACTTAGAGAACTTAGCATAAAGCTTCTCTTCACGCAACCTTTGGAGCATGGTCCGCAAGTGACGTTCATGGTTTGCCTCAGTCTTAGAGTATACTAGGATGTCATTGATGGACACAATCACAAATGAGTCCAAATAGGGTTTAAACACTCAGTTCATCAATTCCATAAAAGCGGTGGGGGCATTAGTCAATCCAAATGACATAACTACAAACTCATGTGCCCATATCAAGTCATAAAAGCAGTCTTTGGGATGTCTGACTTCTAAATCCTCAATTAAGGATACCCTGACCTTAAATCAATCTTATAGAATACTGAAGCACCATATAACTAGTCAAACAAGTCCTCAATATGTGGCAGGGGTACTTATTCTTGATGGTCACCTTGTTAAATTAACAGTAGTCAATACACATTCTTATATTACCTTCCTTCTTTTTCACAAACAACACTGGTGCACCACAAGGTGACACACTAGGCTGAATAAACCCTTTCTTTAACAGATATTCTAATTGCTCCTTCAATTCCTTTAACTCTACAGGAGCCATCTAATAAGGGGAAATGGAAATGGGTTTGGTGCCCAGTTCCACATCAATAGCAAAGTCGATATCATATTCTGGGGAACACCAGGCAAGTCGGTTGGAAGCATATCTATGAACTCTTTTATTAAACTCGTGGTATTTAAAGAAGGTGACTCCTTAGAAATATATTGTACATGAACCAAATAAGAGAAACATCTATGTTTCATCATGCGCCAAGCATGAACATAAGAAATCACCCCCTTGGGGTAATAGCTAGGATTGCCTAACCATACTAACTTAGGTAAACCAGGACATGCTAAAGTCATAGTCTTAGCATAGCAATCAAGGATTGCATGATAAGAAGACAACCAATTCATTCCCAAAGTAATATCAAATTTTATCACATTTAAGAGGATCAAATTAGCCTGGGTCTCCCTATCTGAGATTACTACTCGATATACCTGATCCACCACTAAGGATTCACCTACCAGAGTCGAAACACAAATAGGCACATCGAGAGACTCACACAAACCATTTATATCAGTAGCAAAATAAGTTGATACATATGAATAGGTAGATCCAGGGTCAGACAATACTGAAGCGGAACGATGACAAACTGGAACAATACTTGTGATCACAGTATCAGATGTTTGTGCCTCAATTCGACTTTGAAGGGCATAACATACTCGACGTTCACCATTGACTTGTGTTCTATAATGAGTGCCACCTCGAGCTCCACCGCTGGCACCTCTAGTACCACCCCTGTACTTTATGAAGCACCCCTAATTATTGAAGTTGATGTAGAGTGAGTTGTCTGTGCCCCTGGTGAAAAAGAAGCAAGAGCACGTTTGGGGTAATCCTGGGCCTTATGACCAAAACTCATCATATACATAACAACCTCTAGGCCTACTAGTATTATCTACACCCTAAATGGCTGCATGAATTGGTCTTCCCTGGTAACCCTAAGCACCGAGTCTTTGAGGATTCCTATGTTTGGGTTATGACCTCCAAACTGACCTTGATGGCGGGGCCTCTTACTATCACCTTATTGTGCATCCCAGATGCCCTATATCATCCTGTCATGATCGATAATACATTGAAAGGAACCACTAGGTAACATAACAGATTCGATAGCTTCCTGAAGATAGCTTGTTAACCTCTTTACAAATTGGCGAATTTGCTCAAACTTTGTGGGAATACTAGACATAATATAGCGAGATAACTTGTGGAATCATTCTTTATATTGGGACACAGTCATAGAACCCTACTCCAATCTATCAAACTCATCCTGATGCCTATCACGAAGACTGTAGGGTACAAATCTCAAAGGAAAAATTTCAATAAACTATTCCCAACTCATTGCTGGAGCATCAATAGGCCTTCGGTCCATGACTGACCTACACCACTCTTTGGGCATGCCTATGAACTGATAAGACGTATAAGTTACCGCATGGGCCTTCAGAATGCCCAAATTGAACAATCTATCCTGACACTTTATCGAAACGTTATATGCCCCATCCCCAGCTATATCATTAAATTTGGGAGGAGCCAATCTCACAGATCTTTCAAAACTTTTCTACTCAAATAAGGACATAGCCGCACTGGCAGATATTAGTGGGCTTAAAAACCTTGGAGGTGCAATAGAAGGGATGGAAAAAGGACTCAGGGTTTGAAATCCCATATTAAGTCCCTGAGGTAGCTGTGACGGACTAACAGGTATAGCAGGGGTTGCGATACCTAAAAGATCACTAGTGGTAAAGGTACGTTCCAACCTTGCCAACAATCACGTCAATAGCTCCTGTAACACCAATGTAGCCTCAGAGGTTGCAGGAGGATGAACTGGATCCTCAGCCTGTTGCTCATGAATTGGGTCAATGATTGGTTCAGGGGAGGTCCCTCTGGTCTGACCTCATGCTGGTGTTGCTCCCCATCCACGGCCTTGACCTCTAGCTCTACCACATCCTTTGCCTCAGCCCCTACCTTGCCCTCTAGCTGGGACTTGGAAAGTAGATAAAGACTCATCCTCGGTATTGCTAACTCTTGTCCTCAGCATCTATGCAGAACGAATAGATTAGAAGCATACAAAACTTGAATATGAACAAATCGCATGAACAAAATAAAAGAAAGATAATTCCTAATCAAGCATCATGTATCCTCTCGAAGATAGATACGGATGTCTACGTATCAATCTGCGAGACTTTACTAGATACCCTATTCTTTAACTCGTGAGACCGGTGTACCTAGAGCTATGATACAAAATTTGTCACGACCCAAAATAAATTCATGACTACGGAACCAAATAAATTTTCAGACCCAAAGATAAATACATTTAAAGTGGAAAAATCCAATAGATAAAAATCATCTCCCAAAACTTAGTGTACTGAGTGTAGAGAGCATCTAGTATGTACACGAATGAATAAGTACATAACAGTGTTCAAATAGAAATAAAGACCACACAATTAGGATAGAATCTAATAGAACTCGAAGCCCTTGAGTCTCACCATTAGATCTAGCATGATTTGATTATACGAGCAAATCAGTTACCACATGGGTAATCCTGACGAGAACCTGCGGGGGAGAAAGAAGTAGGGGTGAGTACACATAATATTTACCAAGTAAGTTTAACCGACTGGGAATCAGAAATTGAATAAACTATGGAATAATTTAGGAATGTTTTCACCTACAATAGAAAAAATAGTCTGGCATTGGTGCTGGCAATTTATATAAAACAACGTGGAATAAAGTAAGCATATAATATTAATTAAGTCAATCGAAACTAACCATAAGTAATTTAATGGTATGACATGCAATGTAATGCAAGGTGATATCAACACTGTCACACAGCCTGTCATATATAATCTCAATATATCAACTACCTTTCCACCTGACTCGTGGTTAAGGACTTATGATATTAATTTTCCTGTATCAACTACCTAGCCACCTAAGTGAGCATGGTCAAGGACTCATGATACGAATCACAATGTATCAACTACCTTGCTACCTAAGTGAGCATAATCAAGTACTCATGATACGAGTTACCATTTACAGCTTCCCAAAATATCATGACATGTAGTATGAGGATCCATACCATCAAGACACAATTATAAAAGCAATATTTCTCTCACTAAGTACAGTAATTATCAAAATTCTCCAAGTTAGCAATTATATGTTCACCCTCTTTTATACATTTTGGGATATTGTTCCCTTCAAGATTCTCCGCCACGTATTAAAAATTATAACTTCTCAATTTAGTCATGATTCTTAATATCATGCCAAAAGTATTTTTTTTGTCATCATTTATTTCATAATTAATACTTTTATTTATCATTTTCGAGTATAAATTTTTGTGAGTTGTACTAGATTGTGCGATTAACTTGTAGAATTAATTTGACACGGAAATGAAGAGATTTGGAGCTAAAATGAATTAAAAGTGAGAGATTATAGAAGGAAATTCAAGCGGACAACTTAATGAATTAAAGTTAATATTATATTAATAATTATAAATAATGTATGAGAAACGATTATAGCCTTCTTCCTATTCCATTGAATATTTACTTTATAACTCACGCGTGGCAGACTAATTATACAATATCTTATTCAATCGGCATATATCGGAGCCAATAATTCAATATATAAATATTTTAGTTAATAATTTAAGGTGATGCTACTTCATTATATTATTATTTTTACTAATTAGACAACCAAAGGCTACTTTAACTATAATATAAATTTTTTTTTACTTTTGCAGATTCCTGACCATTTTCCTCATTGCACTAGTCTTTTTTAATTGCTTGAGAAATGTGCAGTCACATGACTACTAGACAAAACATTCTTATGGGGATGAATTTTTTTATACCTATTTTAGTAATATACTCTACATAAGATAAACTAGAGAATATAAGAATAAAAAAATGCTCTCAAAGAGGACTACAAAGCTTTTTCACACAACTTCCTTTGGCCTTACACGGTTTCTTTAAGCTGCTATATACGCATCATCATCTCATTGCTTACTTTCACTTTAATTATTCTTTCTCCTTTTACTCCTCCTTCCTCTTAGTTAAGTTGAGTTTATTTTGCTCAAGACTACACTGTTTCACAAAGGTTCTCGTATAATTAGCTGAAATTGTTAGTTTTACTTCTGTTTCCACAATCAAGGATTTATGACTAATGTTTAGGATAATGGTAAGAAATATTATTTTCTTTTTCTATGATTTCAATTGCTTTATTTTACTCATCATAGTTAGGATTTTCATTCTTTTAAAATAACCACATACATATAATAAAAAATTTTCACACGGATATTATACAAATTTTTCAGCGCATGTTACAATCCTAGTTCCTAAAATTTATAACATACAAATATTTAATAACTCAATCCTAATCTCAAAAAAGCATACGTCAACCTACCTCAATGCCGAAATAACAGAATTGGTACTTATATAGTCACTGGTCACAAAAACTCTCCTCTGTCTACTCTTCTCAATTTTATTTTTCTTTCTGCTTTTAGTTTTCGTACGAAACAAAGAATTTAAAGGAGAAAAAGAATGGTGCCTCATAATTAGAAAACAGTCAATCATAATTGGAAGACAAAACAATTGGTAGTGCCTAAATCTTTTTATCTTTCTTCTTCAAATGGATAGGTGACCCTATACATAATTGAGACAAGATGTGGTGCCAAAAATAATTTTGTTTGCCACTTCCGATTAGACCATTACATATTTTTATTGCCAAAAAATATATATTATTTTTATAGATAAGTATACCAAACACACCTAAAATATACCACTTTTTTAAGTTTCACACCCAAAATATTGAAAGTTTGAGAAACACCCTAAACTATAACTTATTAGTTTGAGAAAACCACATCTATCTTTTATTCAACTCTGTTAGGACCCGCAACGTAATTTAAACCACGAACGTCCTTAATTGATTCGATTTAATAAAGTTTGGGACCAAATGTAACAATTTACCTAAGTTAGGTCCTTAAGAA
>JAOTQJ010160353.1:0-24827 GCA_025642045.1 Solanum sejunctum | reverse complement strand
GACAGTTCTTTATGCATCGGTCTTGTTGCAACTTCATTCATTGTTTTCACAAGGCTGAGCTAGCATATGCCATCAACCAAAACTCATCAAGCTCATTGAGTTAGCTCAGCCTAGAGTTTGTTGCATCATTCCAATCCAAATTCAACTTCTTCAGTGCCCACATTGCTTTATGCTCAAGTTTCATTGGCAAGTGACATGCTTTCCCAAAGACAAGTTGACAGGGAGACATGCCTATAGGGGTCTTGAATGTTGTCTGGTATGCCCATAGTGCATTATCCAGCTTCCACAACTAATATATCTGGTTTGCATTCACAGTCTTGGATAGAATTTGCTTAATTTTCCTATTGGACACCTCCACTTGGCCTCTCGACTGAGGATGATAAGGCGTCTCCACTCGATGTTTCACTGCATAGTTTACAAGAAGATCTTTAAAAAAGTCTATTGCAGAAGTGAGAACCTTCATCACTGATGATTGCCTGGGGGTGCCAAACCTTGAGAAGATGTTGTTTTTCAGAAATGTTGTGACACTTTTGCCCTTATTATTGGGTAGAGCCATGATCTCAACCCATTTTGAAACATAATCAACAGCTACTAAGATGTAGTTATTTACATGCAAGCTAATAAATGGGCCCATGAAATCTATCCCCCATATATCAAATAACTCAATCACCATAGTAGGGTTTAAAGGGAGCTTATGTTTGCGAGAAAGCCCACCTTCTCTTTGGCACCAGTCATAAGCTTTGGCATAGTCGTGGGTGTCTTGGTGGATGGTGGGCTAGTAATTCCCTTATCACAAGACCTTGTGTGCTCTTCGAATTCCATTATGATTCCCTCCCACCAAAGATGAGTGACACGCCTCAATTATGCTCATCATTTCAACCTCAAGAACACAGCAACAAATAATCCCATCAGTACATATGCGAAACAAGTATGGGTCATCCCAAAAGAACATCTTATCATTAGACATAAATTCTGACACTGATGTGGGTTCAAGTCGAGTGGCACGATATCACTTACCAAGTAGTTTGCATTATCTGGAAACCAAGGTATCGGATCATGAGATAAAGCCAACACTCTCTGATCGGTAAAAGAATCATTTATCTCTAAGCCATCATCAAATTTTATCATTGCCCCATCTTCCAATCTGGGGAGCTGATTTGTAACCTAATTCTCTGTCCCTCTTTTATCGATGATATTAAAGATGAACTCTTGCAAAAGAAGCACCCATCTCATCAACCTTGGCTTTGCATCCTTCTTAACTATCAAATATTTAATTGTTGAGTGGTCTGTATGCTCCACCACTTTGGCCCCTAATTGATATGACCGAAACTTTTCGAATGCAAAGACCACTGCAAGTAACTCCTTCTTGGTGATGGTATAATTCTTTAGGTCTATATTTAGGGCTTTGCTGGCATAGTATGTGGGATGTAATATCTTCTACTAACCCTATCCCAATACTACACCTAGCGTAGCCCCATTTGCCTTGCACATGATTTCAAAGGGCTTGGACCAGTCTAGAGCTATAAGGATTGGCACTGAGATCAACCCCTTTTTCAACTCTTTAAAGGCTTCGAGGCACGCATCATCAGAAATGAACTTAGTATAATTTTCCAATAATTTGCACAACGGGTGTGCAATTTTAGACAAGTCTTTTGTGAACCTCCGATAGAATCCGACACGCCTTCAGAAACCCCTCACATCTTTTACTGGGACGGGTGGTGGGAGCCTCTCGATCACCTCCACTTTGGCTTATGTCGACCTCAATTCCTTTGCTAGAAACCTGTGCCCCAGCACAATGCCCTCTTTCACCATGAATTGACACTTTTCCTAATCTAGCACCAAATGACTTTTTTCGCATCTTTGCAAAACATCATGCAGGTGTTTCAAGTAATCCTTGAATGAGTCTCCAACCACACTAAAGTCATACATAAATACTTCAATAGTATCTTCCACTATTTTCGACAAGAGGGACATCATGCATCTCTGGAATGTTGCTGGGTTGTTACACAACCCAAATGACATCCTTTTGAATGCGAAGGTGCCATAGGGGCATGTAAATGTTGTATTTTCTTGATCCTGTGGATCAATGATGATCTGATTATAGATTTAATACCCATTAAGAAAGCAATACCACCCCTTTCGAGTGAGTCAATCCAACATCTGATCCATGAATAGTATAAGAAATTGATCCTTTATGTCGAAACATTGAGCTTTCTGTAATCTATGCATACCCTCCATCCTGTGACTGGTCGTATGAGAATTAACTTATTGTTAGAACTAGGTACCACTATGATACCTCCTTTATTTGGAACACTACACCAGGCTCACCCATTCACAATCGACGATCGGGTAGACTACTCTTGCATCCAACTATTTGATGATCTCTTTGCACACAAATTCTTGAATGGGAGAGTAGAGGCTCTTTTTTTGCTCAATGCTCGGCTTGTACTCCTTGACTAACTAGATTTTTAATGTACATATCTTAGAAACGATACCAATAATATCTGCAATCATCTATCTGATGGCCTTATTGAACTATTTAAGCACTATTACAAAGACACTTACTTGCTCCTCATTTAAATCTGCAGAAACTATAACCAGCAAAGTGTTGTTGGCTACTAGAAATGCCTACCTCAGATGTGCTGGAAGGATCTTCAATTCTAACATTGGTGGACCTTTTATAGAGGGTTTTGTGGGTGGTGACTCCCGATTCTGTAAATTTAGTGCTAGCTTAGTTTGGTGCCTAGGACCATAAGACACCATTAGAGCATTTGTTGTCTTCTCATAATTTGGGATACCATCACTGTCGAAGTTTATCAGCACTACCTCCAAAGTGTCAACACCCAATCTTACTTCAAGAGGCACCTCTGGTTTAGCTTCATCAATAGTCTCGATAACAGAAACTACTCTCATATTATTGTCCTTCTTTGATTGCTGACAAACATTGAACATGACCTTATCTTTTCCAAATGTGAACTTGAGTTGTCCCTTATCCATGTACACCAAGGTGAGTCTAGTGGCTAAGAAGGGCCTTCCCAAGATGATAGGGACTTTAAAATTGACCTCACCAATCAAAGATCACAAAATCTGTAGGGAATACAAACATTTCACCTTTTACCAACATATTATATAGTATCCCCTCAGGCTTCTTCACCGTATGATCTACCATCAACAACTGTATGCTAGTTGGTGTGAACTTGAGTTGTCCCTTCTCCATGTCCACCGAGTCTACTGGCTAAGAAGGGCCTTCCCAAGATGATAGGGACTTCAAAATTGGCCTCACAATCAAAGATCACAAAATCTGCAGGGAATACAAACATTTCACCTTTTACTAACACATTATATAGTATCCCCTCAGGCTTCTTCACCGTATGATCTACCATCAACAACTGTATGCTAGTTGGTGTGGGGGATCCCAATCCAAGCTTCTTGTAGACCACAAGGACCATCAGATTTATGCTAGCACCTAGATCACATAGTGCCCTTGTGAACTTCACATCTCCAATGGTGCTGGGTATGGTGAAAGGACCTAGATCTTCTTACTTCTGAACCAAGGACCTCGTAGCAATAACACTATAATGTTGAAGCTTTTGAGAAAGCTCTTGACTCATAGTGTGTTTTTTGGTGACCAAGTCCTTCATCTACTTCGCATACCTTGACATCTTCTCCAATGCCTCAATGAGAGGGATGTTGATGTAGAGCTTCTTTAGCATAGATAGAAAGTGCTTGAATTTGCCTTCCTCCTCCCTCTTTTTGATTCTCTAAGGGAACGGAGGAGGAGGCCTAGGGATGAGCTTCAACCTTTGTGGCATATCAGCAGCTTCACTTATCCCATCCTTATGATGATCATCTCCTTCACCCACATCCTCAGCTATAACCATCTCCTCACAAACATCTTTAGCATCAATTGGCATAGAAGGATCAATAGTGTTCTTACCACCCCGAGTAGTAACTGCCATACACTACCCTTCATTTTTACAATTTTGTATTGTATTGCTAGGTTGTGTACCCTTTTTATGTTGATTAAGCTGAGTAGACACTTGATCAAACTGTTGTTCCAACTGTTTGATAGCTACAGAGTGAGACTCTACTTGAAATCTCTGATTTCATGCCCCTTAAAGTCTCATCCTATGTCTCAGCTTTCCTCAATAGGCAGTTAGACATCTCCTCAATTCTGGAATTTCTTGCACCTATATCGTGGTTGTGTGGTGGCACATAAGGACCATTTTTGAAGCTTTCTTTGTGACCCCAATTTGCATCTCTCTCTGGACCCTTTTTCCTATCATAGTAACCTTTAAGGTTATCCTTGTATGCTCCATCCCTACCAAAGTTTCGATATTAGTTTCCTTCACCTTGGCGCCAATAGTTCTGATTGTACCCTTAGGCATTAGTCCGAAAATCCACTATTTGAGTAGCAACAAAACATGCATCCTCATCATAATATGACTCCTCATACAGGGGTGTACATGGAGGTTGATGAACCATTGCATTTACTCTCTCTTAGTTCTGCTTCATCATCACTTCCATACCTGTGAATCTGAGCAAGTTACTTCATGATCTATTTATTAATTCTGGCTTGATCTAGACCCATATTGACAGCACATTACTATTAATGGATGGTCAATCTCGCTGCTCCCATGCAGCATTTATCTTGAGCACTCTTTCTATTCGCTCTATAATCCTTGTAAATGATTGATCAAGAAATATGCCCCCATGATTGTGTCAGCACAGGCTTGACTGCTCTCATTAAGGGCACGGTAAAAGATCTCTACCAAGGCATCATCAACTATTTTGTGGTCGGGGATGCTTCTCAAACATTTTGTGAACCACTCCTAAGTAGTGCTTATCGAATCACCAGGAAGTTGCTCGACATTATTGATCTGGTAACTCAACTTGAGCTTCTTCAATATAGGGAAATACCTCTCCAGAAAAGCATTCTGCAAGTTTGCTCAATTGGTGATTGAACTCTATGGGAGCTCAAATACCCATAATGCAGCATTGCTTGTAAGAGACAATGGGAAGATATGAAGTCCCACAACATCCATAGATAGATTTTCTGTTCCCATCATACTTTTACAGATAAACATCAAAGTATGTAGGTGGCTTTAAGGATCCTCCAATGGTAAGTCCATAAATAGCTCACAATTTTGTAGCATCTGAAGTAGCCCACTTAAGACTGTGAACTTTGTGTATGTTAATAGTGATGGCAACACAGTAGCTCTAGTCTTCCCCATAGCCATAGGATTCAGCCCGTACTGATTCCATTGATAAACATGGGCATTGAGATCATGAGGCTGTGGAATGTCCTCCAAAGGAGGTGGGTTCTCATTCTCAGCATCTGAATTATTGTTCCTGTTCAGAGTTGTATTGTCCGTGTTATTAGCATTATCCTGGACCATCCTTCTTAGTACTCTGTGGATATCTGGATCAAACAGAGTTAAAGGATTGCCTTGACTGTGAGTGTTGGGTATATACTATATTTATAACTTGAAAAAGAACAAAAATAATAAACAAAAGTAAAATAAGGGAACTAAGGATTAACACTCGAATTACTAATGAATTCACTAAGTTTAGTTGTATTCCTTGGTAACGATGCCAAAATCTTGATGTCGCCCAAGTTATACCTCCTTTTTAGAGGATAAAGCGATCGTTGTCAAGATAAAGAACCTAACCAAGGATAGGATCAATCCCATAGGGAATACATAGACTCAAGAAAATTTACCAACTTGCAATCCCAGTAATTAATCAACTTACTTCACCAAAATAGGGGGGTTGGAAGAAACAATGAGAAACTAAAAGTAACTAACTATTATAAGAGAGAAGTCAATAATAGAGAGCAACTAGAGTATTGCGTTCCCCATGATTTCCAACTTAGTATCATCAGGTAACCTAATTCTTTTCTAGTGTACAGGACAATAATTAAGTTCACCAAGCCCTTTGGTCAAAGGTGAGAGGTAAATTTCACTATGTGACTTGGTCCATCTCTATAGTGTGCATTACTAACCATTATATATTAGTCCCAGTACAACGTCCTCCCCTTGGTCCAGTTTGGTTGATTAGACGAGAACACATCAATCGAATCCTATTAATTAATCTCTTTTCCTATTCATTACTAACTTGGTCTAGGTATTAACACTTGAAAGGTTATAATGTTAGCCACTACTAGAAAATATGCAAAACCAAGAGAATTAATTAGCACATGTATATATACCTTCCAAGGATTATGAATTATCTAGCTTTACTTTGTTAGTTCTTCATGGTTTTCATAACCCTAATTGTGAATTTAGCTACTCATGCTATATGTAGATGCAGAAATTATGAATTGAGAAGACATAATTGAACACTTGCACAATAAATTTAAGAACAAGCGATCCAGTGTCAATAATATTCACAAGCTTTAAGATCAAATTCAACCATAAGTATTCTCAAAGACTCTCTTATAATTTTCTCTCTCAAAATATTGAGTTCTCTAAGTACTAGGCAAAAACTTCTAAAAAATAACCTAAAAAAACTATTTATAATAATTAAAGTCAAATCCTAAACAAAATAGGAAAACTGGTCGGCACACCCTATGAATGCACTTTACGACTCATATTAAAGTTTACAGCCCGTATGACACCCCTCTATGACTCGTAAAATGATTTACAACCCGTAAAGGGAGTTTCATCTGATGTTTTTTGAAAGACCACTTCTCTGATCCTCAGGGCACGGATCCCCTTCTATAATTCGTAAACTCTTCTACAGCTTGTCTGCATATTCGTAGAGTTAACTTCAGCAAATAGCTTCTCACTGAAAATCTTCATGAAATATCTGTACGCCTATAGAATGGTCTACGACCCGTAGAGGATCTCGTATAATAGAAAATCTACAGCAATTTATAATGTTCTCCAAAATAAAGGGCAACCTATAATCTTGCAAATATAAACACAAAAACACATAAAATCCGCTAACATCGCATTGCGAACACACAAAATTCTAAGTTTTAAGCATCAAAAGTGTTGTAATTTGGCAGCACATCAATATAGCACATAGAAACGAAGGAACAGGTAAGTATAACTCACCCTATGGGGATAGAATGGGAATTAGGACTTCCCACATTTCTACATCTCAGCATGAGCAAATTATCATATCATTAAGATTCAATAGCTAGCCATAATCATAATCTTCATAAACAAATAACATGACAAAGCACAAATCCGTACAAGAGTCTATATGTTATCCAACAGTACCTCTAAGACATAGAATAGTATGGGGGCCAAGACATGTCTCGGGCTCACCTTTAAAGTAAAGTAAAACATAAACAGAAGCAACATAATAGGTAGATGGAAGGTGGCTTATCCTTTGATGATAGGACTCATCACAACAACTTTCTCAGTCCAAGCTAATCGTTGAGAGGTGGATGATGATGGTCTTCGGTACCTACATGGTTAGATTATATAGGCAAAAAGCATGTATTAGTATGTTTGAATGTACTAAGTATGGAGGCATGCAATGTATATGAACTTATTAAACTTGCATTCAATGTTAGATGACAAGAGAACATAGATAGAAAGAAATATATATACAATGAAGAGTAATACATGAATCCCTGATGCATGCAATGCCATAATACTTTAATATAAGGGGATGAGACCTCAACCGATATCTAGATCATGCAAGCTATTACATGGAATTTCAATGTCTTCTCCACAATGAATAAAAGGTGATCTACTTTCCAAAGGTAGACCGTACTTCTCCTTATAGGCCTCCCATTTCGGAAAGGATTTTTCTTTCATCATAACATAATTGTAATCATACCTTATAGGCCTCCCATTTCACTAAAGGTACATAAATATATACCTATATTTGGCACATAGTTATGGTACTTGGGTACTGGACCCTTGGACATAGCCCCCTCCCACAAATTCGCTCAATGCTAAGTCATCATCCCACAAGAATACATATACATATACGAGCTTTCAAAAGAGGCATAAGTCTTTCAAATTATTTCAACGCATACTTAGGCTTAAAAACCAAACATTCTTCATAATAATACATACTTGGGCTAAAGAGCCAAATCATACTTCAATTCATACTTTC
This sequence comes from Solanum sejunctum, assembly GCA_025642045.1. Classification (NCBI taxonomy): domain Eukaryota; kingdom Viridiplantae; phylum Streptophyta; class Magnoliopsida; order Solanales; family Solanaceae; genus Solanum; species Solanum sejunctum. Next base: position 16,748 of record JAOTQJ010160353.1, on the reverse strand, counting down.
ATGCATAGGAATAACTCATCCACATATATCCATATTGGTGTAAATACCCAAAGTTTTCTCAAAGATCCATATCATAGACATTATGTGATATTGTGTCATGTCATAACCTATACTTGCTTGAAAACATAGTCATAATATAATTGGGTCTTAACCCACTTCATAAAATTCATGAAAATCAATGTTCATACAGGCATATGCCATTAATAATGAGAGAATAACATAGGAAATAGATATTCATATTTAACATAACAATATAAGAGGAAATCACAGTAAATCCATGAATAAATTCATATTTAAATCATAATTTAGATTATCCATGCTTAAATCAAATATTTAAGGGCACAAGCATATTCAAATCTTTATAATATCAATGCAATTTCACATATTAGAGCTTAAATCACTATAAAAACATCAATTAAACATAGCCCATATCACAATTGAATCAATTAAATAATAATTTAAAAGACCCATATTCAAAGTAAGCTAAATTTCATAAATCAAGGAATAAAAAGTGTTTGGGGTCTTAATTGTTGAAAGGGACCATGAATCAATCCCACGTACCTTAGATAATTAAGAAGAATCAAGAAGAAATTGATTGAAGAAGAAGATTCTTCCTTGAGCTCCAAACTAAATCTCCAATGGCACACTTGAGAGGAGTTATTAGATAAGAGAATTTGATATTCTAAGTGCAGGGAATGAATTTGAATACGAATGGAGGAGTATAGGTCTTTTAAGGGTTTAAGATAGGTTAGAAAGTCATAAATGACCCTTAGGAACCACCAAAATTATGAGAACGCCATTAATTAAACATGCTTTTAAAAGTCGGCAGGGGTCCTGTTAAAGAGCCATACGACTCGTGAAGAGGTCCATGGATCATGCAATGGTATGTGGTACTAATCTTGGCCAAAAATCTAGACAAGGTCATCTCCAAGGAAGGCAAATGATCCTTACAAAGGGATACAGTCAGTGCAAGTGACCCAAGTTCTAAGTCAGTGATTTTATACTTAGAACCATATTTTAGGACAAGGTCTTCAAGAAACACCTTACCAAGGCTCATGGTGAGTTCCACGACCCCACCAGGGCTCGTGGAGCCTTGACCTGCCCATGCAGGGTTTATGTGGTGCTTGCTTTAGCCAATTTCCTGTCTGGAAGGTTAGGGCACCTTCTAAGGGCCACTTCTATGGCCAATGGTGAGGACCACGGTTTGTGGGAGGTTCCCTGAAGGGTCACCAAGTCTTAAATCCTTCTTAAGCCACCCAAAGTCATACACAAGAATTTCCCATAGCCCACATACCTCCAAAAACTCAAATTTTACGCATAGAAAGGTCTCACAAAGTTTGGGTCCTTACATTATCTCTACTTTGGGAATATTCATCCTTGAATGTGCTAGAACATGGCTTTAAAAGCGTTACTTAAACATGAAACTTTCCAAAATAAATATACAATGCATAATTCATTACTTGAAAATCATAAAGTCATTAAAACTCATGTCAAAACATCTTTTAAATCATTTTTGTGAACATGTATTCATGTCATATCATGAAAAACAAGAGCGAAAGAATTAAGACCATTGAGAATAGGAAGAACCTAATACCTTAGGCTTGAGTAGATTGGAAAAGATAGAGGTATCTCTCATCATGTCTAACTCCACTTCCCATGTAGCACTCTCCATATGTTGATTTCTCAAATCACTTTAACCAAAGCCACATCCTTGTTACGAAGCTGCTTTACTTGCCTATTTCAAGATCTTAACTGGAACTTCCTCATAGGACAAGTTTCCTCAACTTTAGGACCTTTGAAAAGCACAATTGAACTAGGATCACCAATCAATTTTCTTAACATAGATGCATGAAACATCGAGTGAATAGAACTCAAATCTAGAGGCAAATCAAACCTATAAGCTACATTACCAATTCTCTCCAAAATCTCATAAGGACCTACATACCGGGGAATTAATTTTCCCTTTTTACAAATATGCATTACACCCTTCACGGGTAAAACCTTCATATATACCCAATCACCGACAAAAAACTCAAGATTCCTCTTTTTAACATTCAAATAAGACTTTTGGCGATTTTGCACCATCTTCAACCTCTCTCTAATCAACTTTACCTTTTCGATGGCTTCCAACACCAAATTTGGTCTAATAAATGCCATATCTCTAACTCAAACTACCCCACCAGAGATCTACACCTTTTTCCATACAAAGAATCAAATGGTGCCATACTGATGCTAGCATGTAAATTATTTTTGTAGGAAAACTCGATAAGTGGTAGATAGTCATCCCAATCACCCTTAAATTTTAGCACATAAGCCCTTAACATTTATTTTCAAAGTTTGAATTATCCTCTTAGCTTGTCCATCATTTTGAGGATGGAAAACAATGCTCAACTTTACCTTAGTGCCAAGCACTCTTTGAAATGACTTCTAAGTGAGAAGTAAATTGGGTATCACGATCCGATATGATAGACATAGGCAAACCATGCAACCTTACCAACTCTTAGGTGTACAACCTTGCATAATCTTCAGCATTGGAGGTAGTCTTGATGTGTAGAAAATGAACCAATTTAGTCATCCTATCAATGATAACCCATATTGAATCAGATTGCTTTCGGGTTCAAGGAAAACTAACCATAAAATCCATGTTCACATCTTTCTACTTCCAAGTGAGAATCTCAATATCTTGAGCTAAACCGCTAAGCCTTTGATGTTCTACCTTCACTTGTTAACAATTGGGACACTCGGATATAAATTTGGTTGTGTTTTTTCATACCATGCCACCAATACACTTCCTTCAAATCTCGATACATTTTGATGGATCCCCCGATGTGTGGAATAATAAGAGTTGTGGGCTTCACTCATGATCATCTTTCTAAGGCCATCAACATCTGGAACACACACCTAATCTTGATACCTAAGTATACCATCTCCGCCTTAAGAGAAAACCTCAATCTTCTTTTTCAAAACCAACTTCTTTAACTCAACAAAAGACGGGTCCAAACTGTCTTGCCTTGACTTTAACAACCATAGAAGACTCAACTCCATTCTAAACATAAATACCAAACTCATTAGAGTCAGCCAATCTAACATCTAACCTAGCCAAATAGTGAGCATCTTTCACCAATTCTTTCTTCCCTTCATCAACATAGGCCTCACTCTCCACAGATAGCCTACTAAGAGTATTAGCTATAATATTTGCCTTGTTGGGATGATATTGAAAACTCATGTCGTAATCCTTAAGAAATTCCAACCACCTTCTTGCCTCAAGTTAAGGTCCCTTTGGGTGAACACATATTTCAAGCTCTTCTAATCGGTTACACATCAACATGAACTCCATATAAATAATGTCTCCAAATTTTCAAAGCAAACACCATAACCACTAACTCAAGATCATGAGTCAGATAATTTTGTTCATGTACCTTCAATTGCCTTGATGCATAAGTTATCACCTTAACATGTTGTATGAGTACACAACCCAATCTTATCCAAGAAACATCATAATAAACCACAAACCCATTTAAGCTATCTAGTAGAGTCAAAATAGGAGCCGATGTAAGTTGGTCTTTCAAAGTCTGAACATACTTCTCACACTCATCCGACCATACAAACTATCTTCTTATGAGTCAACTTAGTCAATGGAGATGTAATGGAGGAGAAATCTTCAACAAACCTCCTATAATAACTAGCTAACCCAAGGACACTTTGAATATCTTATGACACCCAAGCTACACCTCCTTTTTTAGGCTAACACTGTTATTTTCAAGACATATAACTTAACCAAGATTAGAGTCGAATCTCACAGGGAATATGGTAGACTTAGAAAAATTTAATGTAATTCAGGTGGATTAATAACTTTATTTCCGCAAGGGGTGGGGGGACTTTCATAACAACTATGAAAACCACACTAAGATAAGTGTTAAATTAGTATGAAGAGTAACTAGGGCATTATGTTCCCTATGATTCCCTAACTCAGTATTACCAGATAATCAAATTCTTTTCCAGTGTGTAGCTTGCAGAATGTTAAGTTAAGTTCACCAAAATATTTGGCCCAGGCAAAAGGCAAATTTCACTACTATTTTGGTCCATCCCCGTTATGTGACATTACTAACTTTTAATTAATACCTTTTCCTATTCATTACTACCTTGATCTAGTCAGTAATACTAGGTGAGTTCTAATGTTGGATACCATTAGAAAGCATTCAATATGAAGGAAATTAATTAATACACGCATACATACTTTTCAAGAATTATAAATTATCCGATTTACCTTAGTTCTTCATGGTTCCCATAACCCTAGTTGTAGATTTAGTTACTCATGATGTGTAAATGCAAGCCTTATGAATTTAAATAACATAATCAATCACTCACACAAAACCATCTTTATGGCTCGTAGAATTCTTTATGACCTGTAAAGGCTCTCGTGGAACCTCTACTTCAGTAAATTCTACACACTTTGTCCAAAAGTTGTGCCAACCCTATAATCCTACAAAACAAACATAAAAACATATCAAATCTACTAACATCGCATTGAGAGCACATAAAATTTCAAGTTTTAAACATCAAAAGTGTTGAATTTTGATAGCATATCAACACCCTCAACTTAATTGTTTCTTGTTCTCAAGTGATGATACACTCAATCTAAATAAGCAGCATAGTAACACACAGGCCTCAATCTATAATGGCATACATCACATTAAACTCAAGAACAGATGCCCACACCATTTTTCAAAACACCTCAAATAGCTAGTAAGCAAACCAGTACAGATCAATACACATGACAATGCAACTATGACAAGCAAGGTAGTTATTAACAAGCCACAATCATTAAGTTAGTCTAATATTAACAATGTAATACAAGTGCCCTCATAGAAAGAAGTCTCATATCTCTCTCATAATGATATGTTCAGGTATAAACTTAGAAGTATGCAAAATCACTTGCTCTCGCAAAAGACATTCAAATACCATGCTTAATACCATATGCTTTCCCCTATATGCATGACTATGACCTTTGGTTACTTGGACTAGGATCACTTTAGAACTTTATTGGCTGGTAATGTAGGCTCAAGGGGCTTTGGTATGATGTTTTGGGAACATATTGCCTAAAGGCCCTCCTTGACACTGTGTTTTTCTACACTTTAGCTCTACCAACATTGTTATTTTTCACTTCATTCTCCCTTTCTTTTATTTCAAGATTTTATGGATGCATTATTCTCATTTTTTAGCTTTTTGCCTTAAATTTCCACAAAAATTTTCTTTTTAGTTCATTACTTAGGCATTACTCATTTTTCTTGCACCCAATACGCATTGTTTCCTCCTTTTCCATGTATTACTAATTTTTATCCTCATTTTGTGTTTATCCTTACACCAACCACCCTCAACCTACACTTTTAGTATGTGTCGAGGTGCACAATATCCAACCTAGGAACCAAGGCCACTTTTGGTAGCGACCCTCAACTTTGGCTTTTTACCTCAGTTAAGGTGCACAATGTTCAAGGAAGGAGCAAAGCTAATTTTAGGATTTTACATGTAATAAGGCTAGGTAACTTAGATTTTTACAAACAAAATATACATGTAAGTCTCAAATATTAGGATCAAGAGGTATTTCACACATTTGGTTGGTTCATTTAGGCTAAGTCGACTATTATGGACAATAACATAAGATCCTTTCCTAACCAACTAACCTACAGTGTAAGTCCGAGTAACAGAAAAAGTTTGAATTGTAACATAATACATAAATTTATCAAAGTAAGCTCACACTAATATGACACTAGTTACACTATCAACACAGACTCTCAGATCATGCTCTTCATCTCAATTTTATACTTACTTATCAGAACAAGTACTATCAACACACTTAAACATGCATGGTTGCTATCTAAACTAACTAACAAAATTTTGATGGGTATCATTTTTCACACAAAAGCACAAAAATACATATATGCCATAGATGTTGGTAATATATGCTACCAATGCTACACACACATCCTAAACATGCCGGTTCAACAAAAATTAAATATCCATGAGGAAAGAAATACAGGCAAGCAAGCCCTAGGATTAACTATTACTTTTTCAGTGCTCGATACTCCTCGCATAACTCAATGCTCATATCCATCTACTCAAACTATCTCAATCAAATCATTTTATTTAGCCTTGTAGAGGCACTATCTTTCAATCAGTCTCATAGAGACTCTAATCATCTCATCAATCAGCATCTCAATCAATAGCTCAAGGCTTAGAATAATTATTAGGGAATAATCTAATAAATAATTCATTAGAGTTCATTAGGGGAGACTAATGGGACTATCAAGTTCTATCAATTCATATCATTCTCACATCTCAATCACAATCACAATTGATATTCTCAATCAAGGCTCTAGATTCAATCCCTATCTTCATTCATGCATGCTTTCAAAATTATCATGTAGGGTTATAAAACATCTCATGAAAAATATTCAATTCAAGAAAACAAGTTTATGATGATCATCAACATATGCAAATATATGTAAGGAAGATAATTTTCAAGAAAATAACCAAGAATCATGTATATAGACTCATGAACTTTCAACTCTCTTCTAAGACCATCTAGGGGGAACATGAGAGAACAGTCTCATGCTTTTAGTTTAGCCTTACATATCTGGGATAAAGCTATCAACAATCAACTCCAAGAATTACCTTTGAATTCTTCAATCTATGCCTCCCTTTTCTCCTTTCTAAAGTCCTAGTCTTTCAAATGTTTAGAAAAGGATACAAAATGGGGTTTAAGACCTAGTCTTTCAAATGTTTAGAAAAGGATACAAAATGGGGTTTAAGACCTAGTCTTTCAAATGTTTAGAAAAGGATACAAAATGGGGTTTAAGACCATATTTACGCATTAAAATGACTTAATTTGATCATGTTTTGAGTTTAGGAGGATTAAGAATTGAACGGAATGCCCCCCAAAATTAAAACAAAATGTTTCCTTCAGAAAATGCCTAGTCTGCATCACGGATTGGGCTCACACCTGTACATTTTTTTTAAAAAATTTCAAATGAGTTTTTCAATTCCTGTCAAAAAATTAAAAAAAGAAGTGTTGATCCGCATCCCAGGTGCATCGTGCCATGGGCGCACATCAACATTGGAAATCAATTCAGATCAAAAAATTATTTTTTGATACGATGGCTTTAAAATTTAAACAAGATGATTTCCCCCTCAATTTTTCTTGTTGATTGTATATCTGGTCTCGAATTTGCAAATGGAGCATGGAAAGTTGCATTACACGCATATCTCTATTCTAAGGGATTTTGGTAATTTTATAGGATATTACATCATCTCCCCCTTAGGATCATTCGTTCTCGAATGATGAGTAAGGGTGGATATCAAGGCATGAATAGACTTAAAACATATCTCAACATTCACATCTATCAATCAAACTCTCGACTATTTCACATTCATCAATCAACTCTATTCAGACTCAACAATAGATAATCAACTCAATAAAAGACAATCAATTTAGTTAAGAAAAAAAAATCACCTTCAACACTCTCATCATTTGGCACAAATAGGTGTGGATACTTTGCTTTTATCTCTTCCTTGCTTCCTATGGCTTCCTCAACGAATTGATTTCTCCACAGGATTTTAACTGAGGCTATCTCTTTGGTTCTCAATTTGCAAATCTGATGATTAAGAATTTGGATTGAAATTTCTTCATAGGTCATGCTATCCTTTACTCTAATACTCTCCATACGAATCACCAAATTAGGATCTCTCACGCATTTCTTCAACATCAAAACATAAAACACTGGACGAATACCGTCTAACTAGGAAGACAACTCTAACTCATAAGCAATGTTCCCAAAACTCTTCACAATCTCATAAGGCCTAATATAATGTGAGCTCAATTTACCCTTTTTCCCAAATCTCATAAAACCCTTCATAGATGACACTTTTAAGTGTATTCAATCGTTTATCTCAAACTTTAAATATCTTCTTCTCATATCGATGTAGGATTTCTAGCGACTCTGTGTAGTCTTCAATATTTTTTTAATGACCTTAACCTGTTCCATCGATTGGTGGACAAGATCAGGCCCGATCAACTCTGCTTCCTCAACATCAAACCACCTAATTGGTGATCTATATCTCCCCCTATACAAAGCTTCCTAGGGAGCCATTTGAATGCTTGTATGATACCTATTGTTATATGCAAATTCAATCAATGGTAAGTTACCATTCCTATTTCCCTTGAAGTCAAGAGCACATGCTCTCAACATATCTTCTAACATCTGAATTGTACGCTCTGCCTGACCATATTTTTGTGGATGAAAGTCTGTGCTCAAATTCACTTTGGTACCGAATCCTTTCTAGAATGATCTCCAAAATTAGGAGGTAAATTAAGCTCCTCTATCTAAGATGATGGACAAGGGAACTCCATGCAACCTCACAATCTCTTAGATGTACAACTTGTTATACTCCTTCGCAGTCTTAGTTGTCTTAACTGCTAAGAAGTTAGCCGATTTGACCATCCTATCCACAATCAGCCATATCAAATCATGTTGCCTTCGAGACCTCGATAGATCAGTAATGAAGTCTATATTTATTATCTCTCACTTCTACTTATGAATCTCAAAGTTCTGAGCTAATCCACATGGCTTTTGATGTTTAACTTTCACTTTTTGACAATTTGGTCACTTTAAAACAAATGCAATAATATCCTTCTTCATTCCACTCTACTAATAGACTTCTCTCAAGTCATGATACATCTTAGTAGAGCCAAGATAAATGTAATATCTAGTGCTATGAGCTTCAGCCATGATTCTATCTCGAATACTATCAACATCTGGAATATACAATCTACTCTAGTATCTCAGCACCCCATCTTCCCCTTTGGAGAAGATCATCACTCTCTGTTTGTGGACAACCTCCTTTAATTGGAGTATGATAGGATCTCGATCTTACTTCTCTTTTACCTCTACCACTAAAGATGAAGTTGACCCATTCTGAAAATTAACTCCTCCCTCTATCATTCTCCTCAAGTTGAACTCCCAATCAAGCCAATCGATGCACTTCTTTTGCTAACTCCTTATTTCCTTTCCCAATATGGGTTGTGCTACCCATTGACAACCTACTAAGAGTGTCAGTAACAATGTTAGCTTTACCTGGATGGTAGAGAATACTCATTTCATAATCCTTTAGTAACTCCAACTATCTCATCTGCCGAGGTTAAGCTCTTTCTGACTGAAGACATACTGCAAGCTCTTGTGATTAGTGAATACATCCATATGCACTCCATATAATTAGTGCACCAGATTTTAATGCAAACACCATCGTTTACAACTCAAGATCATGGGTCGGATAGTTCTTCTCATGAATCCTAAGTTTTCTGGAAGTATAGGCTATCACTTTCCCTCTATGCATCAATATACATCCTAACCCAACTCTTGAGGCATCACAATAGATCACAAAGTCCTCGGTCCCATTAGGCAAGATCAAGACCATTGTTGTTGTCAGTCTCATCTTTAACTCTCGAAAACTTTTCTCACATTTGTTAGACCACTAAAATTTGACCTTTTTCTAAGTTAATTTAGTCAATAGTGCATATAAGGAAGAAAATCCCTCAATAAATCTGCAGTAGTAGCTTGCCAAGCCCAAGAAACTTCTTATATCAGTCAGAGGAGTTGGTCTTGGCCTGTTCTTAACCACTTCAATCTTCTGAGCATTCACTCGAATACCATCACCAGAGATAATATGGACTAGGAAAGCTACAAACTTAAGCCAAAATTCAAATTTTGAGAATTTTGCATACAACTCATGGTCCTTAAGTATTTGGAGGATAATTCTGAGGTAATTTGCATGCTCCTCTTCATCTCTTGAATACACCAAATTGTCATCGATGAACATAAACCCAAACATATCCAGGTATTGTCTAAACACTCAATTCATCAAATCCATGAAGGCTGCAGGTGTATTCGTCAACCCAAAGGATGTGACCAAGAACTCGAAATGGCCATATTAGTTGTAAGGTTGTCTTTGGAATATCACATTCCCTCAAACTGATGGTAGCCATATTTGAGGTCTATCTTTGAGAAATAAGGGGCACCCTGAAGTTAGTCAAACAAAACATTTATCCTTGGGAGAGGATACTTATTTTTTATGGTGATCTTGCTCAGTTTCCTATAGTAAATACATATTCAAAGAGACCCATCTTTCTTTCACATGAATAGGACAAGGGAACTCCAAGGAGAAACACTCGGTCTAATGAAGCCTTATCTAAGAAATCTTTCAATTCTTTCAACTCAACGAGGGCTATCCTATAAGGTGGAATTGAGATATGTTGGGTATCAGGAAAAAAATCAATCTGAAAGTCAATCTCCCTATTAGGAGAGACTCCGAACAGATCCTCGGGAACACTTTTGAAAACTCATTTTCAATCGGGATGGATCAAGAGTAGGACACTCAACATCATCAGATTTAACTCTCATAAGGTGGTAGATACAACCCTTAGCAATTATCTTTCTAGCTCTAAGATAGGAGATAAGTTTTCCCTAAGGTGCTATGGAATCACCCTTCCACTCTTAAACTAGTTCATTTGGAATTTGAAACTTAACGGTTCAGGCTCTATAATTAACAGAGGCATAATAGGTGTGGAACTAATCAATACCAAGGATCAAATCAAAATCAGTCATGTCTAACTTAATCAGATCAATAATAGTATCCCTATGATGGATAGACACTACACAAGCTCTATAGAATCTCTCAGCCCGAATAGACTCACCCACAGAAGTAGAAACATCAAAGGGTTCAAGAAGACTCTCAAGGGTTCTATCAAATCTATTGGCCACATAAGGAGTTACAAAAGATAATGTGGAACCAAGATGCATCAACACATAATAATCAATAGAAAAGACTTGAATCATACCCGTGATAAAATCTGGGGAGTTCTCCTAATCATATCGACTACTATGGCATACAAATGGTTTGTGGCTCCATTTGCGCTTGATATAGTACCTCTCTAATTTCCTTTAGATAGGGGGCTAGTGCAGTAGATTGAGCCAGACCAACCCACTTTGGACAATCTCTCTGATTGTGACCCGCTTGGCCATACTTATTGTATACATCACTCCCCTCATGACATTTTTCCAAGCGTAATTTACCACACTTGCCATATCTTGGCTTACCTAATGAACCTTGAGCCATACTGGCTTGTGACTGAGATCCGTGGGCTCCAATATTTTGGGACCTTTGATCATTTCTGACTCTAGGTGTAGGTGCACTAGCAGATGATGGTGCTGGAAATCGATTTCCATTCCCTTTCTTTCCAACCTTATGGCTAGAGGTTTTTTCTTTCTTATTTCTGAACTCCTCTTTATCATACTGCCTCTCCTCATCAACTTGTTGCACAAAGGTTATCAATCTCCTAATATCCTTGTTACTCATAAGCATTACTCCCCTCCCATCTTTCATTGTCCCTTTATTCAACCCATCAACATACATCCCTATTCTGCCCCTCATATCAGCGACCATGTCCTGAGCATATCGAGACAGTTGAGTAAACTTCAGCCCATACTCTTGCACAGTCATAGAGCCTTATTTCAAGTTCAAGAACTTTCTTACCTTTGCATCTCTCTGCTTCCTTCAGAAAAAGCGCCCCAAGAAAGCTTCCTCGAACATAGCCTAAGTCGGCACAAGGGAAATCCTCTCCTCTACCCTTTTCCACTAGTCGAACCACAGTCTAGACATACCCTTTAGTTGATAAGCAGCTAGTTCCACTTTGTTAGCATTAGCCACATGCATCATATGGAATACATTCTAGAGCTTCTCTATATAGTTCTCACGATCCTCAGTGGATACAGACCTTGTGAACTCAGGCAAATTCATCCTCAAGAATTCTCGGACTATGAAAGTGTCACGATCATCCTGTCGACCAACTCCTTGTCTCACAACAGGTGCTGTGATAGTCAGGGCTAGAGTTTGAATCGACCGGCGAAGCTCAACATTAGAGACCTCATCTTGTGGGGGCTGCGCAATAGGGACAGCTGGTTCCACGGGATCCTCATGTCCTTGAGGCTCAGGTGGGTTAACATGCTATTTAGCAGGGCATCCTCTACCTCTGATGACTTTCTGGGAGGCATGATTACAATTCTACAACACGCAAAGCACGAATTAGAAGAAAACTTTCATAGAGCATAACTCCATCGCATGATTTAGAATATGAAAGAAATGAAACGATTCCTAATATCCTATAGCCTCATGCTTATCAAGTGTGGTTGACAACATACCCATAAATAAGACTCTACTATACACGACTACATAGTCTCCCTAGGACACTTGAACTCATGCTCTGATACCAAGTTTGTTATGCGCCAGGAGGGTGCCTTAGATGTGATCAGCACCTAGAGGCTATTGCTAGTCCCCAAGCAAACTACTTGGCCTTATCATATTTATTCAATTAATAAACTCTACTAATCAGCAGAAGGCAAAAGAAAAATAAATGGGAACATCTATCTAATCTCAAAATAATAATATAAATAAAAGGCTAGTACAAAGAACTAGCTCATATTCTTAACAATCAATATCGACTCTAGTCTATGAAGCCTCTATTACTATCAGGTGGTGCTAATGACAGACCCATGGCTACCTCAATCAATAATAAGCTATATAAGTATCTAACTCTAAAGTAAGATAAAAATAACATAATGAATCCTCTGGAGTAGGAGAGGCTCACCAATCAGTTGAATGTCCTATTTTCTCAATAATACGCCTGTTTATGATCTCTAATCCCTATATCTGCATCATAAAAGATGTCGCACCGAATGACATCAGTACATAGAATGTACGGTATATAAAATAGCTGAATAAAATTAAAATAGGTAGAATTATATGAAACATCAAGGATAATAACAAATCAATATTTGAAAGGTCTATCTAAAGCAAGAATAAAGAGTAGACAAGTGACCCATCAACCGATCAACTCTCATCAATCAAATCAGACTCATCTTATCTCATCTCAACTCAGAATACTCAGTTTGGAAATTTTCTAGGAGTTTCTCTTATCCAACAATAATTACTTATGAGCCAATAATTATACAACAATCTCGCTGATGTTGCTATGGTTATTTCGTACTTGTAAGGTAAGGAATGAATCGAAATCATAATAGACAAGTCCAAATGGAGACAACAATCTATAAGTCTTCTATTGATTTCAAGTACTTCTAATGAGAGGGAACCTCAATATAATATGATGTGATGGTCCTAATCCTCACCTACGCTTGGCTATGTAGTTTGACGAGTGCGAGTTTGATTAACTCTTACTCTTTCGGTGCTTGACACTCCTCCCATGACTCAATGCTCATAAAATAATCCATCCAATCAAACTATCTCAGTCAAATCATCTTAATAAGCCTCGTGGAAGCACTATCTTTCAATTAGGATAGAGCTTCGAGATTACATCAAGCAGTAGCTACTTGTTTCTTCGGCAGAGCCTCAAGGATTCTTCATTGTGTTACGTTTTATTCAAGAACTAGACATTGATTCTTATATTTTTCTCGAGTATTCTTATTTAGAGGCTTATACATGTGATGCCAGTTTTGGGATGGTTTAGTTTGGTTTCCTTATGTGTATCTTCTATTATAGACTGATTTATCTCCACTTTATTATTATATCAGATTATTCAGGTCTAGGCTGACTTGCCTTGGTGGGATATATGAGTGTCATCACACCCAAATTTTTGGTCGTGACACAAATTATAATAAATATTTTCTTGTTCATCATCTTCTTCCTTCATTGTTTTTCTTTTTGGTTCATCAATTATCAATGTTTTAATTTTCTTTTTAACTTCTTCATCTACAAATTTCTTATACATATGGATGATGCTCTATTTTTTTAGTATTATGATTTTCAATTAATTTGAAGAAAGATGCATATTCGACTTCAAAATTGACTGTGAAAAAAGCTCCCAAAAAGAAAAAAAAGATCGAATTGTTTTGGCTCTGACTAGAACTTCGAGTAGAGATTTGTAGATAGAGCCATTATTAAAGTGAAAAAAGCTACGGGAGTTGATAGAGAGCAAAGAAAAAAGTCTAGAAGAATTTCTTTATCGTTTTGGTTTTGTTTTTTATTTATTTATTAAAATCATATTATTGATTTTTTTTTCAATTGTTTGTGCTACGTATAGGTTTATATTTTTCATGTATGTAGTTGTTTTTGTTTCTTAAATTAATATATAATGATTAATATTTTTTTCAATATTATGATACATTATAATTTTATCATGTACAATGTATCGTGTTTAAATATTAATTTGATACATAAACAATAACATTTTTATAACAATATTAGTTTATATCATTATTGTAGTTATGTATATGACACGTCATTGACAGAATAATTATTTTTTTTATTGTCAATCTTTTTATGATACATATAATTTTTGATCTATTTTCATATTAGATCTATGTTTTTCATATCTTTAGTTATTTACCTAGTACATAAATATTATAAATTATATAATCTATCATGTATCAGTTATTATTACTATATATCTACAGTATTTAATTTTGTTCAGACTTACTCAAATTAAAAGATAATTTATTTATTCATATTACTCAAAAAATACACTTGATACATAAATTCTATGTTCTATAACTAAACTACCGTGTATCAAGTTAATTGATATGTATGTGATCCATAACAAATCGAATTTAATGATTTTCAAACTTTATTGCTGGCATTAGATACATATTAACTCACAATTATGTCATGTATCACTCACATACAAATAATATGATTAAAAATAATTGCATGTATAGTTTATTTTTTATACAATACAATATTCTCAAACAAAGTAACATACATAAATGGTAATATATCATGCTCTATTTTTTGGACATGATATATACATTCGAATTTATACTAATTAAATATATCTGATACATAATGACTACTAGACAATAATTATCGATCAAATGTAACATCTTATGGGCAATAATTATTTATTTAATATGTCTATTAAAAATACAAAACTTATCAATTTAAACAAAATACATAAATAATCTATCATGATAAATCTATCCATCTAAAAAATATAATTTAAATTCAATGTACCATTATATTGAAACAAAGGTATTATACATTAATTTAAGAAACAAAAATAAACTAGATATATTAAGAAAAAAATTTATTCATTGCACTACATCTTTTAATTGTATTATCATCAATATCAAAATGCTGAATATAAATAATACAAGAGGAATCAAAAGAATATTTTAAATCAAATAAAATTTTATTTATAACAACTATAAAAAAAATATTTTCAATTAGAATTTATACTCAAATAATTGTTTCTTATCATAAAAATTGAATATAGAGTAATATCATATTTTTACCGTAATTAATTTTAGTACAAGTTTATAATGTAGCTTCATTATACAAGACATAGCTCAACATATTACCAAGCCCATATGATTTTTTTACTCAAAATGTACATGCTATTTTTCAATTTTAATCAAGTCGTTAATTTTAGCTGAAAATTTGGTGTAATAATAGTAATTAAAATTAGAAACTACAACTTTTTTCTACTTTTTTTACAATTTAAAATTAATGAGGAAATCAAGGAAAAGATAGTTGCAAATCAAATTTCATAAATGAAGTCATTAATTTAGGCATGATTTTTGTACATTTAAAAAAGGAGTAGGAAGGTGAAGGATTATGTATTGGAAAATTGGGGAGAGAGACGAAAATAGGAATTTTTGAAAATTTTCAAATGGTAGGAATTTTTAGATAATATGAAAAATATGTTGTGTATTTTTGTAGTTTTTCCTGAATAAATTTATTATTAGAAAAAAGAGCAAAGTTTTAATGTGATATAGGATGTCAATTAGCAGTGAAGGCAGTTTTTGTGGTGTTTAGTATTTTTTGAAGAAAATTGTTATAATTAAGTGATTTTATGGTCTTAAAAGAAGCAAATTAAAAGTGATTTTATCAAACAATTTCTAAAACTCTGAATATTTGAGAATTAACTTAGCTTTATTTTTGACATAATTTTAAACTAGTTCTTGTAACTTCAAACCTGAGAGACTTAACTACACTCAACAATTAGCATACAAGTAAATGTATCTGCTATACCTATATCTATGCTACTTTAAAAGCAAGAATTCTTTAACTTAAAATTAAATTACTGTAATATCTTCAATATCAAATGTCAAATTTAATATATTTTTTATATTTATTTATGAGATAAGTGTCAAAGTCATATCTGAATTTTTTTTTTAATTTCATACCTTAACTATTAAGAATGTGATTTTCATACATAAAATATCACTTACTAGTTTGAGAAACACATATCTTACTTTTATTCAACTTCACAATGGTGTCTGTTCTACACTCTCTTTTTTTATTTTGAAAGAAATGTCACATCACACTTCACATAGAGAAAAAAATTTACCTTGTCAAAAAATAAATAAATTATTGTATTAGTTAAATTAGCTACCCGAATAAAAAATCAACCAATGTTTTAGTTTTTCTTTTCTTTTAAAAAAAATCTTTGTAATTTTTTTTAAAGACTCCCCCTCCCCCCTTCAACCTAAAATAATAATTTAGATATTATTTTAATTTATTTAGAAAAAATAATTCAACCCTATTCGCTTTTTTTAATTATGTTTAAAAAATTATGTTTTACTTGTTGCAAGATTTTTGTTAAAATAAATTTTTTATTAATTATTATATTCAATTCACAAGTAGAAAATAATATTTTTCTAAAAGTATGTATAAATATCTAT
>JAOTQJ010160333.1:0-28212 GCA_025642045.1 Solanum sejunctum | reverse complement strand
CTGCGTACATTCGACCCCCCCTTACCCCGCAATATGCGGGAGCCTTTGAGGCATTGGGGTAATGTTGTTGTTGTTGTTGTTAATGTCATTAAAGAGAGGCCAAAGACTGCATAGAGTTGTCAAAAATCCTACACTGATGTGAGGATAAAATATTTGGAATTTGAGGTGAATGATTGGGTAGATTTGAAAAGTGTCTCCTATGAAAGTGTCATGAGATCTGGGAAGAAGGTTAAATTAAGTCCACGCTATATTAAACCCTATCTAATTTTGAAGAGCTTTGGGAAGGTTACCTGTGAATTAGAGTTGCCTTCCAAGTAGATGGTATTCATCTAGTGTTCCACGGGTCGATGTTGAAAAAATATTTAAGAGATCCTAACTTGGTAATCCCTTTGGAGAGCATCGAAATGAAAGAGAGATTGACCTATGAAGAAATTCTGATCCAAATTCTTGATCGTCAGATTGACAGATTGAGAACCAAAGAGATGTCCTCAGTTAAAGTCCTGTAGAGGAATCAATTTGTTGAGGAGGCTACATGGGAAGCTGAGGAAGGTAAATATCTGCACCTATTTATGCTAGTGGATATGAATGTTGAAGGTAAATGACCTTATCCTTAAATAAAATTGATTGACTTCTCTTGACGATTGTCTATTCTGAGCTGAGTAGAAATTGTTGATAGTGATTAGGAGTTGAAAGATTGATTGATAGATACAAATGCTGAGAAGAATTTTGAGCCTTGATATCCACCCTTACTTATTATTCAAGGATGAATGATTGCATGGAGAAGATGATGTAACACCAGGTAAAATTACCAAAACATCCCTAGAATAGAAACGTGTGTGTAATACATCTTCCCATACTCTATTTGTGAACTGAGACTGGATATGCAATCAACATGAAAAAAGAGTTCTGAAATGGTTTCATTTGGATTTTAGAGCAATCGAGTCAAAAAATAATTTTTAATAATTAAATGACAAATATTCTCAGTTTGCCCTCGAGGCACAACACACTAGGAATACAAACCAACACTTTTTTTTTAATTTATTTTCATTGGGAAATTTCAAAAAGAAAATATGTAGGCCTATGCCCAGTCCATGCATTTTCGTGATGAAGCTTTTTCTTTAAATTTGAGGGGTATTTTGGTCAATTTTCAACCCCTCCTAAACTCAAAACACAATTAATTTTAGGTCTTTTTGATGCGTAAATAAGGTCTAAAACACAATTATAAGTCCTTTTTCACAAAACTTGAAAGTTAAGGCTTGGGAGAAATGAAAGAATAACGTGAGATTGAAGAATTCAAGGAGTATTCTTGATGGTTGATTGAAAGAGCTTTATCCCAGGCGTGTAAGGCAAAACTAAACAAAGTATGAGATTGTTCTCTTATGTGTCCTATAGATCGTCTTAGATGAGAGGTGAAGGATCTTGATATATACATGCATGATTCTTCAAGATTTTCTTGAATATTATGTTACTTATGTGTCTTTATATATGCCAATGATCATCATAAACTTATTTTTATGAATTGAATGTTTTTGCAGGAATTATTACATAAGCCCTATTTACTATTTCATAAATATTGCATGAATGAAGATAGAGATTAAGTCTAGATCCTTGATTGAGAATGTTAATAGAGATTGTAATTGTGAATGAGAAATGTTGATAGATTGATAGTGTTTGATAGTCCATGAGTCTTTCCAAATGAACTCTAATGATTTACCTATTTGATTATTCCCTAGTGATTGTCCCTAGCCTTGAGCTATTGATTAAGATATTAATTGATAAGATGATTAGAGTCTCTGTGAGACCAATCGAATGATTATGCCTCCATGGGGATGATTAAGATGATTGGATTGAGATAGTTCAATTGGATGGATTTTTTTATGAGCGTTGAATCATGGAAGGAGTATCGAGCACCAAAGTAGTTAGAGTTACACTAACTCACACTTGTCAAACTACGTAACTAAATAAAGGTGAGGATTAGAACCATCACATCATATGATGTTGAGGTTTCCTCTTATTAGAAGTCCCTAAAATCAATAGAGAACTTATAGATTGTTGTCTCCACTTAGATTTCGATTCGTTCTATACATAGCAAGTCCAGGATGGCTGTGGCAAAATCAGCATGATAGTTGGACAATTGCTAGCTCATATGTAATTATTGTCTAATAGGAGAAAGTCCCTGAAAGTTTCCAAACTTAGTACTCTGAGATAAGATGAGATGAGTTGAGATGAGTCCCTCTAAAAACAACCTAGTTTGATTGATTAGTTGATTGGTTGATGGGTCATATGTCTACTCTTTATTCTTGCTTTAGATAAACATTTGACATATTAATTGGTTTCTATATTGAGTTGATTATTTTCAATAATGTACATTCCATGTAACACCACCATTCTGGATCTGCATCATTTTAGATGTAGATACACGGGATAGCGATCATTAGTAGGCGCATCATTGCGGATCGTTGGAAATTCAGCGATTAGGTGAGCCTCCTCTACTTTGGAGGATTCATTTACTTTATTTTCATCATGCGTTACAGTTAGAAATACTTAGCTTTTATTTTGATTGAGGCAGTCATGGGTCTATTTTTGGCATGATGTAATAGTGATAGAGGCTTCATTATAGAGTCGGATGTTAATTGTTACGATTGGGAGCTAGTTCTTTCTACTATGCTTTCATTTATACTAGTTTTTTGAGACTAAATGATAGTTGTGCCCATTTACATTTTGTTAACTTTCGCTAATCGCTAAAATGATTGATTGGATGAATATGATGAGTTAAGTTGTTTGCTTGGGGAGTAGAAATAGTCTCTAGGTACCGGCCACATCTTGGTTCACCTCTCGAATCATGACATTCAATTTAGTTGTGATTCTGTACACTCTCCCCCTCATTAGGGTTTCAATTTGATTGAGGTAATGTAAACAATGAACTCCAATTTCTCTCAATTTGATTAGCTCAGTATATCTTTGTTTCTGTGTTTTGCCTAAATGTCGCTTAGGTAGATTAAGACCTTATCATTGTCCTGTCTTTGTTCTATTTTTGTGGAATCATCAATTGATCACAACCATTTTCAGTTATTGAATTATACACTTTGTTCGTCCTTGTACTGATAATCTTGTTATTTGTTTAGCACCAAGTACTGTGTCTAATTGTTTTATTTATCACTATATACTGGAAACCAAGTTTGTTATACTAATTTTAAGTTTTGTTTTCTTCATAAATCAATAGGTTTAACTATATATGTTCTTCTTATTTGAATTCTGACTCATGATGATAGTGAAATCTAAATATAATATACCGAACTTGGCGTCTAGTATATAGTGACTAATCCAAACAACTAGACACAGTACTTGGTGCTAAATTAATAACAAGATTATCACTAAAAGGATGGACAAAGTGTACACTTCAATCACTGAACATGGATGTGAGACAGGTGATGATTATAGAAAAATAGAACAACAAAAGGACAAGGTTAAGGTCTTAATCTGCCTAAGCAACATTGAGGCAAAACAAAAAAATATAGAAATACTAAGGCAACCAAATTGAGTGAAATTGGAGTTTATTGTTTACATTATCTCAATCAAATTGAAACCCTAAGGAGGGGTAGAGTTTGTAGGATCATCACCAAATTAAAACCCTAATGAGGAGGAGTATTTAAGTACCTCAACCTGATTGAAAAGGAAAACTCAGATTTATGTCAAACGATGAAAACCTTGTGTAAGACCTTAAGATAAAGAGAAGTATCATAGTGAGAGAACTGAGAGTTATGGAACTGATCCATAATAATTTTATTACATTATTCATTAAGGACAATTTGAATTAATTTTTAATTAAAAAATAATGCCAACTACAATAGTCATCATTTAAAATATTCTAAATTATTAAAATTGGTATAATATTCTCAATATCGTAATACTAGTTGAATTATTTAATTAATTTTAAAAAAATAATGTAACATGGCTGACTATAGTAGTCACCATTTAGAAAGATTTTTTAATTATTTTAACTAATTGCCAACAACTACATATCAGAAAATTGGTCAATTGTTTTATTGACTTTATTTTACAAATCTTCCAGCTACAACAATTCAAATTATAATCGGTAAAATTTTTTAAAAATTAAAATAACACATTTTAATATACCAATTGTCGTAATTAGAAAGTTATCTAAATTTTCGACTGCATATTTGTATTCAGTAGTTTTAATTGAAAAATAGCTTAGTTCTAGTAGTGATTGATATTGGATAAAATTTAGTCTCAAAATGTCATGGATTAAGTCTAGAATGACTGGACAAAAGCCTGAAATTGTGACAACACAAGCCTAGGGCGTTGATGTAATATGGTAAATCGGGAACCCGAAAGCACCCCAAACAAGCCTCTCAACATATCATGTACATATCCTTGGTTGCGGAACAAAAATAAGACAACAAAAAAGTAACAATAGAGTCTAAGGGAAGAGGGAATTAGGCCTTCCATCTCATTATCAACATTAAAGAGCATAGAGGGAAATTAGAGTCTAAGAGAATTCTTTCATTATAACTTAGACATAAGAAGAGTCAACCTCAACACATACTATCGATATCTAACAACACATCTACTTTAGGTGGCCTAGGGGCTAAGACATCTCCTGGGATCACCCTTAAAGATAAGTATCTAAAAATATTAGACATGTCTTAGCAAAGCATTACAGGAAGATAGATATTGTCCTCGATATTGAGGACTCACACAAAGCTAACTTCAAACTATCTAGCTAGCCACGTGGAGGGGGAGGATCAATAGGAGTTCAGGTCCCTACGTGGTGAGATCGTATAGAAAAAAAAATATATTAATATTTGGAATATACTAAGTATGCAGGGTGCAATGCAACAATGACATAAGCCATAATATTCAAGATGCATAATCATAAGCAATAGATATAGGCTCAATATGATACATGTAATCAATGTTTGAGTTAAAACACACATGAATCTAATAAACTTGCATAACATAACATACATATGTGGGAGGAGACCTTAATTGACATATAACAATAAGAGAGCAACTACTTGGAATCCCTATGCATGTCTCCCCACAGAAAGAGTTGTCTACTTGCCAAGGCAAACCATACTTGACCCCACATTGTGGGTAACTAGTCCTAGATGGATCCACTAGTAAAGCCCATTTAGGGAAATAATATATACCTATAGTGGCACATTGTTAAGAGATGAAGACTTTATTTAAGGAACCCTTGAGTCAAGCCCCCACCTTAAGCCTTAATCGGTCCTAAGTCTAATCTCATGAATACTTGAGATAATCATAGGTTTAATCATAACATAAATAACTTGTAAAGACATGATAACATGGCATGAGTAGCTCATTCATGTACTTGACCCCTACATGGACATATACCTTGTACTAGAGAGTGAAAACAATGCATATACTTGATCCCTTTTAGTAGGTATTGCATTTCAGATGAGGGTAGAGATTGGAACATTCTTCACCCCAACTAGTGATCTTTAGTTTGTACATTATGGTAAATAAATATCGTGCTTGCCCGTTCATATCAACAGTATTTACTCACAAGAGGGTAGGAATATAAAACAAGGACTCAACATAATCCATATAAATCATAGAAACCTTTTATGAGTTTAAGACACAGTTGGGAGCCTATAACTTATCATATCATGCTTGTCTTGGAAATCAAGCAACAGCCTTTCATCAACATAAGATTCATTGTCATGTAAATTTAGTCAAACATGGTGTGTATACATACACATGCATAAAATCATACAATTAAGGATTGTAAGACAAGAAGGAGTGAAAAAAATTAATTCATTTTAAAGTCATTTAAATCAACCCGCCAATACGTAGTAACACCCTCGTTTAGGTGTCATTAAAATTCGTCTTAAAAGTTCACAGTATTACATGGTTTACATAGGTCACATCATCCATAGCTTCAATATAAGTAAATCATCTCATGGAATGAACCTTCAATAGATATTCATGCTTATTTAATCAATACTTGAAGAATCCAAACTCAAATTATATTTACAATGTATAATAAAGTTTACCCATAAAGTATTAAATCTTAAAAATCATAAAAATTGGTAAATGACAAGGTTTGCTTAATGGGTAGAAGAATGCCCATGAATGAAGACCACATACCTTAAACTCTTAAAATAGAATAGGAAACTTGATGATACTTTGAGTACCTCATTTGGGTTCTTGAACTCTAACAAAACTTCTTCAAAATATGGAGATCAAATAGAGGATTCGGTGATGAATTGGGAGGTTTTTGGAGTGTTTATGGGAGATTTAGGGCATGGAAAGGCTAAAAAGATGAAGGATTCCCATTTAGGTTGGTATTAGGTTATTACCCAAAAGCCCTTGAGTGAAATGGAAAAATTCAAAAATTTTTGTACTAGTTCGTGCCATAGGCGCGATGTGATCGAAGGCAGACTATGAAATTCACAAGTCCGTACCCACGGAGCGACGCAGCTTGGTCACGTAGGCACACTACCTCGTCTCCCATAGCAAAAAAATATTTTTTGCTATGCATCATCTAAAAATTGAAGGCCACCCATTTCCTACACAATTTTTTCCCAGAATAAGAATATAAAGTCAGATTGTTGAAATCGCTCAAGGATTTTGAGATATTCTAGAAATACACTGTAGGACATTTCTGAAGCACATTTGAGGTATTACAATATCACTCCCTTCGGAGCATTCATTGCTAAATGTAAAGGAAATATCCTTAAAAGATGTAATTAGGACACTTGGACCGACATGAATACAATAGGTGTACTTTAACATCAGTTTCAAGAAGTTTCAAACATATACATCAAAAACCACCAAAACTTGTGAAAATAAACATGTATGCAAGAAAAAATGACATGACGGCTGAAACTTAAGACTTATAAGCATAGATAGGACTTAAATTGTGACCTCCGAGTTAGGTAGAGTGAAGGTGGTATGGATATCAGTTCTTCATGTCCTCGTTGGCTTCCCAAGTGGCACTTTAAACTTGATGATTCCTCTAAAGGACATTAACGGATGCCACATCTTTGTTTCTTAACCTTTTCACTTGCCTATCAAATATTGCCACCAGGACTAGCTCATAAGTCAAGTTATCCTCCAAAACACCCACAACCTCTAAGGGTGCTATAACACTTCGTTCACTAATATGCTTCCTCAACACAGACACATGGAAGACCTGATAAACCATACTTATGTCCATAAGCAACCACAATTCATCAGCAACTTTACCGCTTCTCCTAAAAATTCTATAGGCTTAATTTACCTTTCTTGCCAAATTGAACCACACCCTTCATGGGTGAGGCCTTCTAATATACCGAATCATCAACATCATATTCGAGGTCTCTCCTTCTCACATCGGAGTGGTACTTTTACCTACTTTGAATCATCTTCCATCTCTCTCTTATAAACCACAGCTTCTCCAAAGCTTCCATAACCAAATCCGAGCCCAATAAATCCATTTACCATATATCAAATCACCCAAATAGGATCTATAATGCCTACCATATAAGGCTTCAAATAGAGTCATACCAATAATAGAGTGGCAGTTATTGTTGTAAGCAAACTCAATAAGTGGAAGTTGTTCATCTCAACTACCTTTGAACTCCAAAAGAGAAGCCCTAAGCATGTTCTCAAGAGTTTGATTTGTCCTTTCGGCTTGACCATCCATTTGAGGATGAAAATCTGTGTTGTGCTTGACTTTAGTACCAAGATCCTTTCAGAAGGATCTCCAAAAATGATAAGTGAATTGACCACCATGATCTGAATTAAAGACAATGGTACTCTATGCAACGTAACCAACTCATGAAAATATGTCTTGGAATTATCCTTGGCATCATAAGTTGTTTTAATCAATAGAAAGTGAGCCAACTTTGTCATCATATATCAACAGCAACTTAATACAATCAAAGTGCTTTCCCATCATTGGCAAATCAATCACAAAATCTATGTTGATCTCTTTCCACTTCCAGCTAGGAATTTCTATGTCTTGGGCAATGCCATACTACCTTTAATATTCGTCTTTGACTTGTTGGCAATTGTGATAACATGTTATGAACTTGGCAATATCTCTTTTCATACCACCCAACCAATATACTTCCCCAAAATCTCTATATATTTTTGTGGAACCCGGGTAGATAGAATAGGATGCATGATGTGCCTTTTTAAAAATCAACTCCCTCAAGCCATTAACATTTGGCATACATAACCTATCTTGTTACCTAAGAAAAACATCCCCCCGGGAGAAAGCCCCTAGTTTACCATCCTTTACGAAAGCTTTCATTTCTAGCAAGGTGAAGTAAGGGGCTTGTTTGGACTTGACCTTTTCAATCAAAGACGATTTGGAGCCATCAGATAGACCACACCAAAATTCTCTACTTCATTCAACCTTACTCCTAACCTAGACAACTGATGGAATTCTCTAGCCACCTCCTTAGTTTCATCATCGATATGAGCTAGACTTCCCATTCATACTCTAATTAGAGCATCAACCACTACATTGGCTTTGTCGTGATGATAATGCACACTCATGTCAAAATCCTTAAGGAGTTATAACCACCTCTTTTGTCTCAAATTAAGATCCCTTTGTGTGAATACATATTGGATACTCTTGTGATCGGTGAATACATCTATATGTGCCTCATAGGAATAGCGATGCCATATTTTCCAACAAGTACCATAGACGCTAATTTAAGCTCATGCATGGGATAATTACAGTCATGAACCTTTAGTTGCTGAGAAGCACATGTGTATAACCGTTCCATTTTGCATCAATACATAGCCCAAACCAATTCTTGAAGCATCACTATCATGACCCAAGAGTAGGTCCTTGAGGTGACATAGCGAATGGGGACTCGGAGGGACCATAAACAACCTTTTAGCATATCATTACACATTCTTGGTTGCAGAAGCAATTAAATAATAAATAAAAATTATAACTATGGGAATAGGGACTAAGGGATGTCTTTAATAGCATAAGTCACCAAATGCATCGAAGCTCAAGCATAATTACACCACTTGTCTAACAATACCT
The DNA here is from genome assembly GCA_025642045.1 of Solanum sejunctum. Classification (NCBI taxonomy): domain Eukaryota; kingdom Viridiplantae; phylum Streptophyta; class Magnoliopsida; order Solanales; family Solanaceae; genus Solanum; species Solanum sejunctum. The sequence continues at coordinate 19,172 of JAOTQJ010160333.1, read as the reverse complement.
CTAAATATGTAATTAAGCAGGGAACACCAGACTTTTTGGGCTCATCCTCTAGTCATAAACATCTAAACAAAGAAAAGAGTCTTTACATAACATAAGAGAAAAATTTATTGTCCTCCGACTTTAGGACTCAACAAATGTGCTTCAAGAGATCGTACTAGCCATGTAGAGGAGGAAGATGATCAAGTGGAGCTCAGGTTCCTACATGGTAATATCATGTAGGCATAGAGTATGTGTTAGTACATTTGGATGTACTTAGTATGTTTGTTGCAATTAAACAAGAGATAGGCAACATAATCAAAATGCATACACTCAAGCAAGAAATAATATATTAGCAACCAATCAATATGCATGATCAATGCTTGAAGTAAAAGATGCTTATATGTAACATAACACATGCCTAGGAAAAGAACAACATCATAGACCAAGCAACTTAGTACTTGGAATCCAAGGCCTACCATTGGTAGTACGAGCTTCTCACCCCCCGACAAGGTAATTGAGGTATATACCCTCAATTTCTAGTATGGGCTTCGCACCCCCTGACATGGCGATTGAGATATATACCCATTAATTGGTAGTACAGGCTTTGTAATCCCCAGCAAGTAAATTGAGGTATATACCTCTCAACTGGTAATACGGGCTTGGCACCCCCCGATAAAGAGATTGGGGCATAGCACCCCCTCAACAAGGTGTGGTTAACTTGCAACACTATAGATACTTTTTATGAAATCAACACATATATACATTCCTTTTATCATAATAAAGAACTTAACTCATACTTCATGTAATTGACCTTCAATAGCTCAACAAATTATAATTGGATATTTTATCTAATACTTGGCGGGTGTGTAATGCTAGTTCAAAATCATGCAATTAAAGAGTAAAATCATGTGAGAAAATTTAGTATAAATCCACCAATACATGGTAATACCATCATTCAAGATACATTAGAACCCCTCATTAAATCTCATGGTAGATCAAAGATTCATTGCTCAGAACATTCTTAAACAGTTAACATTTTATGAATCACCAACATAGTTATCACGACCCAAGCCTAGCGCTTAGACATTATAGACGAATAGGGAACCCAAAGGAACCCCAAACAAGCCTCTGAGCATCTCATCACACATCCTTGGTCACCGAACGAAGATAAATCATCATAAGAAACATAAATATGGGAAATTGGGACTGTAGGAGAGAGAGACCTATATTAATTAGGTTTGATATCATAAGTGAGTCAAAGCTCAAGCACAATACATATCTTTCCCAACAACACCTCTAACATAGAATATAGCGGGGGACAAGACAAGCAACCAGGCTCACCCTCATAGTCAAAACATACGAAAGGAAATATAGTCTTTAATACATCGTATAGGAATGTTAACTAATGCCCACGGAGTGTAAGACTCACCAACTAGATTGAATAGATACCACTAGCCACATGGAGGAGGAGGATGACCAAATTGAGCTTCGGTTCCCACATGGTAACATCATGTAGACATGTGGTAGAAGGACGCTAAGATAGAATAAGCCCACTAATATGACCAACGTTTCTATTGCAATATGATGACAGTTTATTCCTCCTATAACAAAAGGAATATATGCATTAGTATTTTTGAATGTACAAAGTATGTTGGATACAATTTACCAAGAGATAGACAATATAATAGAAATACATAAAAATAGACAATACATAGCTTAAAATAATATGATATGCATTAATTGGTGCTTCTTGTTAAAAACATGTGCATATAGATCATAATACATATGTAAGGAGCTACCATCATCATAGACCGAGCAAAGTAGTGATTGGAATCCAAGTATTAACACCCCCTTGTTAGTGATCGAGGTACCAACCTCTCAACATGGTTAATGGACTTATCACCCTCCATCATAGTGGTCAGGTACTAACCCCTCAACATGGTTAATGAACTTCATCACCCTCCATCATATTGGTCAACATACTAACCCCTCAACACGGTTAATGGACTTCATTACCCTCCACAATATTGGTCAACATACTAACCCCTCAACACGGTTAATGGACTTCATCACCTTCCATCATAGTGGCAAATGTACTAACCCCTCAATATGGTTATGCTTAAGATGTAATGATATAAAATCTAGTCATGAATTAATCACATATACATAATTATTTCATTATCATAAAGTCACATATCTTATAAGGCAAGCATTAGGCCTTCAACAATCCAGGAAGCATAATTCGGAAATTTCATCAAACACTTGGCGGGTTAGTAATGAGAATGTAAGACCATGCAATTTAGACATGAAATCAAGCATGTAAATCCTTTATAAAACCATCAACCAACACCTTACAATACCCTCAAGCCATATACATTAAAACTCTTCATGAAATCTCACTTAGATCTAAGATTTAGAGCTCAAAACATGCTAAAACAACCATACTTGCATGAACTCAAATTACTGTGCAGTAAATTTCTTAATATACATATAAAATGAACTTCAAATCGTGCAATTTAAGTAAAAACAAGATTGGGCACCATGGCAGAAAAGTCCCAATGGTTGAAACCCACAAATCTTAGCTTTGGAGAAGTTCTTGATGAACATTGAAAATGGAGGCTTGAAACTTGAAGAAAATCCTCAGATTCGGAAGAGATTTGGACACTTGATTTTGTAGTGAAATGTTAGTATAAGGGTTTAAAAGAGTATTTCACTAATACAATGAAGAACTTTAGGGTTTTGGGACCTTTAATAAGAATAAAAACCGTCAATCTAGAGTTTCGAAATGGTGGGAAAGGACCAAAATAACCCTTCTTAAAAAGCTATCTAACAACTATTATAGCCCCGTTATGACTCGTAGGTAGCACTATGACTCGTAGGACCTCTCACATGACACGTAGGCTTAATTTTGAATTCTATGGAAAATGCTACGAGCCTGACCTACGAGTCGTAGCCCAACCTACAACACATAACTGTGGGCACATAGTGTAACTCTGCATTGGCAGTCTTTAGTAAAATGGCCATAACTTTTGATTCAAAAATCTAAAGGAGGTGAAACTAAGTGCGTTGGAAATTTAACTCAAAGGGATTTCATTTGAAAAGTCATGGGGCCACCCTTTTTCCAATTGTTCTAAAAGTTATGCTTGTTAAAAGTTGACCCTTGCATGAACAATCACCTAAAACTTAACTCTTAAGGAAAACTTGAACTTGTCTAGGTAGTAGGAGTCTCCCATGAACCTATTACACCCTCAATATACCATCCTCAACTTCCCTCAACCTAACTTACAATCTAAACAACCAATGTACCACACTGGTCACCTCTTTCCCACTATTTTCCACAGACACTAGGTTACTTAGGGTACCAACCACAATGCTAGCCTTACTTGAAAGACTAATGCATACTTATGTCATAATTCTTAGGGAGTCCTAACCACTTTCTTGCTATACTCAACTCAGACCTACCTTATTTAGCAACCAACCTCTCATTCTCAAATACTTACAACACTACCCCCAAAGATTCACAAGCTCTAAACAAATCTATGGCCCATCATTAGAGACCACCACCATATATCAAGATCGGGTTTTAAGACCCTATTTTAGGGAACTATAAGCATAGACAGTGCATAAATAAATTGAACAACTCCACCAATACTAATAATGCTCACTTGTATAAAGCTCAAACCAAAGATCAACATTAGTGAAGTGACTAACCTGTTGTAGTTTACCAAATAGATTAACCATCCTCAAATATCATATTACAACCTTACGGATTCTACACTTATTGGAAAAGTGCTATGCAAGTAGCTAAACATATCCCATGACCTACAACACATCAACTTAAGTTCAACCAAGATCGCAAGACAAGACCTCTATGCAATAAGAATATGGATCAACACCTGTAGACTTTCTAGAAACCATATACTCAACAAAAGATAGACATAAAAGGTTCACGTCACCACTCGGGACACATAATTACCAACCCAAAAGAATAAAGAAACAAACAGTGTAACTCCAGCCCTAAGAATGTACACACATCTAAGTCAAGGAAACTTTAATATACCAGTTGTAACATCGGGCATTTCATCTACTTCTTGCCTTCTTTGAAGAGCATAAAAACTATTATGCCTTGGAGAATCCCCTTGATCAACCTCACCACCTCTATCGCTTTTGTGCCTAAGAGGGCAATCTATTATCTTGTCACCATCCTCTCCACAGCCATAACAAGCATTGTTTTTCTTCAAGCATGACCATCATGACATTTACCACACTTTTGGGACCTAGAATAAAGTACCACACTAGCATAACTTTGGCATCTTTGGAACTTTCCCTCACCACGGGCTCGCTTGGACTCCTTACCTTTCTTCTTTCTCAATTTTTCCTCCTCTATTTAGCATAAGTCATTAAACAAGACAAATCCATGTCACCAATCAGCATAGCAGACCAGTATTCCTCACTCACCAAGTTAGAGATACCTATTACAAACTAATTAATCCTAGTCCTAGGATCTGCCACCAAGTGAGCAGCACACATTTGAAGTTGATTGAACTTGAGGGAATACTCCCTCACACTCACAACACCTTGATTTAAATTCATGAACTCTACCAACTTAGCCTGTATAAGTCCAAAAGGAAAGAAATGATTAAGAAAAGTCAATTTGAACTCCTCCCAAAGCACAACATAACCATTTCCTTTCTCCCCTTCCATTGCTCATACCATATTTGGGCTATCACTCTGAGTTGGTATGCAACCAACTCCACTTTCTCATTTACCCTAAAAGCCTGTAAAATTTTGTAGACCTTATTAATGAACTCTTGTGGATCCTCATCCACTTTTGAACCATGAAATACCGGAGGATTCGTCCTCATGAAGTCTCTTACCCTAGCTCCTAGGGTATTAGAATAAGGGACCTTCACCCCTTGATTGAATTAATTAGCAACAACTTGGGCAAGCATAGTGAGAGCATCTCAGAGTTCATCATTAGTAGGTTGCTCCTCGGGAGTTTGGGCTCTTCTTTATTGAGTGTTAGGCATGATCTTGCATAGAAAAGAACAATCATTCAGGAGGGAAAACACTACAACTAGATAACATGACATGGACAATTAATAAGGGAAACATTTCCTAAAAAGTCTCATAGTCTCCTGCTCATAATTATGGTTCACAATACAATAAGACTCTAATTGATGCAGTATGCTGGACTCCGAAAATCTATCAACCTAGTGCTCTGATACCAAGTCTATCATGACCAAAGCCTAGGGCCTAGATGTGATAGGCGAATGGGTAACCCAAAAGAATCCCAAACAAGCTTGTTAGCATCTCATCACGCATCCTTGATCACTGAAGCAAGATAAATCATCACAAGAAGCATAAATAGGGGAAATTTGGACTAAGGGAGAGAAACTTATATTTAATTAGCTTAGACATCATAAGAGAGTCAAACATCAAGCATAATACATATATTGCCCAACAACACCTCTAACATAGAACTTAGTAGGGGCCTAGACAAGGAACCAGGCTCACCCTTAAAGTCAAAGCATATCAAAAGGAAAGATAATCCTTAATACTTAGTATAGGAATGTATAACAATGTCCTAAGAGTGAAGGACTCACCAACTAGCTTGAATGTATATCACTAGCTATGTGGAGGAGGAGGATGACTAAATAGATCTCTGATTCCTACAAGTTAACATTATGTAAGCAAAGAATATGTATTAGTACATTTGAGTGTACTAAGTATGTAGGATGCAATAGAATAAGAGATAGGCAACATAATCAAAATGCATAAACTTACACAATGGATAGCATATAATAATATAATCACATGAATGGATGCTTCTATTAAATATCATGCTCATATAAATCATAATACCTATTTAAACTGACCATCATCATAAACAAAGCAAAGTAGTTCTTGGAATCCAAGGCTTAAGACCCCCTTGTTTGTGTTCGAGGTACCAACCCCTCAATATGGTTAACGAACTTCTCATCCCCCATCATAGTTGTCATGGTACTAACCACTCAACAAAGTTAATGGACTTCATCACCCTACATCATAGTGGTCAAGGTACTAACCCATCAACATGGTTAATGTACTTCACCACCCTCCATCGTAGAGGCCAAGTTACTAACCCCTCAACATGATTAATGGACTTCTCACCCTCAATCATAGTGGTCAAGGTACTAACCCCTTAACATGGATATGGTGAACATATAATCCTATGGAAGCTCATTATGAAATTATCACACATATATCGATATTTCATATTGAAAAAGTCATATATCTCATATGCCAAGAAATAGTCCTTCAATAATCAAAGAATCATAACTCGAACATTTTATCAAACACTTGGCGATTATGTAATAGGGGTATAAGACCATGTAATTTAGATATGAAATCATGCACGTAAATCCATTGTGAAATCATCAATCACACATTGCAACACCCTCAAGTAATATCCATTAAAATCCTTTATCAAATCTCACATTAGATCTAAGATTTAGAGATCAAAACTTTCTAAAAAGACCATACTTTCATGAACTCAAATCACTATATAGTAAATTTCTTAATATACAAAGCTTACATGTAATATAAACTTTAAATCATCAAATTTAAGTAGAAAGAGGATTGGGCACCATGGGGGAAACAAACAAATGGTTAAAATCCACATACCATAGCTTTGGAGAAGTTCTTGATGAAGATTGAAAATGGAGGCTTGAAGGTTGAAGAAAATCCTTAGATCCTAAAGAGATTTAGACATTTGATTTTAGAATGAATTATCAGTATAATGGTTGAGAGAGTATTTTACTAATACAATGAAGAACTTAAGGGTTTTGGGAACATGAATGAGCATAAAAACATCAATCTAGAGCTTAGAAAGACTGGAAAAGGACCAAAATAACCCTTCTTAAAATGCTATTTAAAAGCTGTTAGAGGCCCCATTACGATCCATATTTAACACCATAACTCGTAGGACCACTCACATGACCCCTAGGCTCAATTTTGAAGTCTCTGGAAATTTCTATGAGCCTGACCTATGAGTTGTACCCCGACCTATGACTCATAAATGTGGCACCTAGTGTAACTCTGCAATGCTAGTCTTTAGTAAAATGGCCATAACTTTTCATTTCAAACCTTAAATGAGGTGAAACCAAGTGCATTAGAAAGCTAACTCAAAGATATTTCATTTGACATATCATGTCACATCTATTCCAAGTGTGCTAAAACTTATGCTTGTTTAAAATTGACTCGTACATGATCTATCACCCAAACCTCAACTATTAGGGAAGTCTTAAACTCGTCTAGGTAAGAGTCTCCCATGAACTAAATACACTCCTAACCTAACCAAATGAGGCTTGAAACATGGGTACAAGAGCATGAAGTTATCGGGTGTCATAATATTTCATTGTTAAATTCATGATATGATGTTCCAATAGATAAATCAACTTGAAAACATGTGATTTGCACAAAAGGAAGGTTGAGAACCATGGGTGAAAGGAACAACGGATAAAACCCACATACCTCAACTTTGGTGATTTCCTTTTTGAATATTTAAAAGAAAACTTGAAGCTTTAACGAATTTCTTGAGATCCAAAATGAGTTTGGTACACTTGATTTTGAGTGAAATATTTGCTAAGTGTTATAGAGGTTTTTGGGGAATGTCTTGAATGATATAGGGTTGAATAATGACTAAGTATCACAATAAAGTAATATAACTCACCTGCTAAGCAATTGACCTTCAATTGCTCAAAAATCATCCTAGATATTTTATCAAGCACTTGGTGAGTATATAATGCTACTTCAAAATTATGTAATGTAAAAGTGAAATCATGTAAGAAAACTTAATGTAAATCCACCCACCAACATTTGGTAATATTATCATGCAAGAGACATTAAAATTCCTCATCACATCTCATGGTAGATCAAAGATTCATAGCTCAAAATATGCTTAAACAGTCAACATTTATGAAACCCCAATATAGTTCATAGTCAAATTCATAATAAGAAGCACCCGTAGATAAATTAACCTGAAAACATGTAATTTGAATAAAAGAAATATTGGACACCATGGGTAAAAGGACCTAATGGTTGAAACCCACATAACTCTACTTTGAAGATTTCCTTGTTGAAGATTTGAATGAGAAATTGAAGATTGAATGAGTTTCTTGAGATTAGAAATAAGTTTGATATACTTCAGTTTGAGTAAAATATTTTGTTAAGTGTTAGACAGGGTCTTGGGGAATGTTTTGAATGATATGGGGTTGAAAAATGACTAAGTATAGGTATTTTTACCCATACGATGGCTTACACCCTAGACCCCTAACCCTTGGACCGAAATAAAAAAATTAGCAGCAAAATACACATATCCACGATAGCTTTGCATCACGGAAAAAATGCACCCTCTCTAGAAATGAAATTTTTGCGAAATTTAATTTGTGCTACGGGTATTCTAAAATTGAGGTTATCCCATCTTTGACTCAATTTTTCTCCTTGAGTAAGAATATGAAGTCAAATTTATGATATCACACATGTATTTTTAGATATACAGAAATTACAAATATGAGTTTTTCTGAGGCATGATGTGTTGTCATACTATAGCACATTTAGTGCCTAAAATAAGGGATCTTATGAGTGCTCAAAGCGACTTTTTAGTGTTTTGATGTGTTTTTGGGTCAATCTTGCTAGAAAAGTTAGATTGGCATTATTTTGAAGAAATGTTACAAATTTTGCTAAAGCATAGGTTATACAAACCAACCTATAAGTCATAGCTGGTGCATAGGACCTCACTTTTGATATGGGTGCTTAGTTACATTATGAAGCAGGGCCCGGAGCCAACTTGGGTCACCACCCTAAAGCCAAGGCTTCACACTCTTTCCCTGCCAAGTTTTTGTGAGGTATTGTCAGATCATGCATCTCGTTGACCTTGGCGGATAACACACTTATGGCGGAGTGTGCCATATTAGCTGCCAGCATCTTGGTTTACTAAAACATTGATTGGGCCCAAATTTTAGCAGAGCAGATACAAGAGTCATCACTAAACAGGGCCACCTACATCCTATTTCTGATTTTGATCTACAAACTTTGTAAAGAGTCATGGATGGAGATTTTATATTAGCTGGACCGGCTAGTTGAGGACAATCATGCGTTGGAGCCCAGCCTAATACAGGCTGATGAGAACCCAGCGGCAATTCAACAGGCATAACAATGTCCTGTGCGGAGGTGTTTGCCCACAACTACTACATGAGGCTTTGACAACTACAACCACCACTTTTATTGCTGCTACTATTGATGCGAGATCCCAGCAGCCCTAGGCAGTCTATATTGAGAGGGTCCTACTATAGCTGCTCCTGTACCAAAGACCATCACTTCACAGCCTTCTCCAGCGGGCATGGTCTATGTGTCTGCCACTTCTATTTAGGCCATGGTGCAATAATTATCACATATTGAGGCTAGTTATCTCAGCTTATTCAATAGCTTAGGCCATGGTTCCAATAAGCTATTGCAGACTCTGAGGAGCAGAGCCGGGCATTCACAATCAATACTATTTAGGAGTGTGTTTCTAAGATATCACGCCTAAAGTCCCATTAAGGCGGACTGACACCTGTTGCAGATAAGGCTCGAGAGAACCAACTTGTATTTATGCGCTTTCTACACATATTATAAGGGATTTCCATATTCAACATGCCTTTAAGAAAATAAACAGTGACAACAAGCCAAAAGAAAATACATATGGCTAGGACGTTGGCTCCATGATATTTATAGTATGAGACATGATGATACTTTACTTTACATAGTCTAAAAAGTCTCTAGATAAGAAAAAAGTATCTGATAAGGGTCAAGACAAGCCTTGCATCGACTAACTATAAAACACAAAATATAAGCTCTAGACATGCAAAGCTCTGAAGCAACCTGGAGTTTGGTAACAGTATCTGGAAATCTTGTTCTCTTATTGGGGAGAGCTACTAGCACCTGTACCTACAGCACGAAATACAGGTCCTGCATAAGGGATGTCAATATGAGATAATGTACTTAATATGTAAGGCAGAGTATACTGTATATAAAGTAATAACTCCAATGAAACTATGCACTGGTGTAGGATAAGAGACCATCGTTAGTTATACTGTGATCATATAATTTATGTTCTTTTTATCACTTTACCTTTATTGTAGAAAGTGTGTACAACATCCAATATAAATGACCAGCTCATCAGTGGTAAAACTGTATCGAGGTCGGACCAGGCTTGGCACTTCCTTAAACCCTCGGGCTACCCCCCTCGATAGGATTGACTCTGGCTAGGTGATTCTTCCACTTCTCGGGCTACCACCCATCAATAAGCAATATCTTTACTTTATCGTTTAATTAACTTTGAGATGATTCTTTTAGTGGTCATAATATTAGAGTTGTAGGGACATGTATGTAGCATGTGACATGTAGATAATCATACAAGACAATAAGACAATGAAAGAAGTACGTTACACAATTAATTCAAATGCATATGAGATGAAACAACTCGTGAACTTTATTTAGCAACAAAAACCCATGTAACTTGGTATCCACGTATGTATGTAGCTTTGAAGGTGACTATGTATGGGAGCATATGAATATGTAAAAGAGTGGAGACACGGTTAATACTTGTGTAGGAGTTGGTAAATGCCTTTATGTGCTAAGGAGGGATGTATGTTTCATGCCAAATAATACAAAATCAAGTAGCCTTACATACGTCACTGTATGACCTCGCTATTACCTTAAAATAACCTTCCCTTCATCCAAATATTTATCTAAAACATAGTAGGTGATAAAAATAGTATTAGCAGCCAATAGATACATCTTGGCAGCCCAATCTGATAAAAACATTATGGGTAGCAAGCGGGTATTTATAAACCTAAGCATATTTTTTCAACCTTTCTGCCCCTAATCATATTTTCTAATAATACTCATGTATACATGTTATGTGCAGTATTCTAGTTCCATAACATTCTTAAAATAGCCCACAAAGCACAATACATATCAATTTACACAACATACAAATAGGCAGCATAACATTACGTCCCTTTGCCCATTTTGACGTCAGAAATCCCAAACCTGTTCCAAGTTTAACCAAACTGTATCCAACAGTTTTACACATAAAAATAGTCATACAATAGTACACAAATAATTAAGTGAAGGTGGTTAAACAATAAGTTCCAATTATCAGCCCACAAGTTTCTTTTAAGAGCATAATTATGATGTTGTACAATAACTCTTTTTTTGCAGACTGTAAAAGTGGTGCAGCAACCTGGTTTCATCATTGACAAACAAACCACTGTCAAATACATGAGTGTTACTTCATAATAAGCCAACTAAGAGAGAAATCCTTTTGAACAATAAGAAAAGCTCACAACAATCGTTAGGACTTATGCTGTCCAAAATTTCAGCACAAATATAACCAAAATAATCTCTTGTTTTTCATACTAAAACCATACTAAACACATATGTAAACTTACTTACCACTACATTCAACTTGTATGGCTTATCCAAGAACCTTAAAATTCCTCTTTTGGATGCTTTGCTAGGTTATGAAAGTATAGAGAGAATTTTTGTGAAAGCTGAAATTTTCCAAGTCTAACAATGACTTAAAGGTTCTATTTGTAAGCCTTTTTAGAGGAGATTTTGGCAGACTTTCTTGTGTGGTTTAAGCCTTATAGTATTAAGGTAGTGATGTAGCAGCTTGGCCCTTTCAGTTGGGCCTAATTAGTTCTCAAAGTTGATGGGCTTTGGCTGCCCATTTTCCAAATTTCTCTTCACTTGGTTTGGCCCCAAATGGTTAAGTGGGTTGTGATGTACTTGTGCACTTTTTATTATTCATATTAGGATGAAAATAAATTTCATTTATGATGCTAAAACATGGGCTAAAGTTACACCCTTAACACGGACTTTATCCACAATAGGACTTGGACAATTTCAACGTCGGGCCTCGTCTCCGTTTAACTATCAAATTTAAGCTAAGCAAGTAGGTAACTCACCATCTTGATTCTAAAGTCCTACAAACACCTCACTTATCTCACTTCATTTAAGGCCGCTATCTCCTTAATTCGACTTAAAACTTATTTACACTCGACCCTCTTAAGCGTTAGACACACATATCATCCTTTATTTGGAGATCCAAGCACTTTTACAAGTTGGTGATAATTTGACCAAACCATATCATATTTCATTTATAAATTACTAGTACTGTAAGAGGTGGGGTGTTACATCCTCCCCCCTCTTAGGAACATTCATCCTCAAATATTAGCATAATTGAATATCTTAACCAGGTTCAACGCAATAAACGTTCAAACACACATACCTATTATGGCTCCCAATTTTAGATGTTGTACTTCCTCTTTAACTTCAAATAAGTAAGGGTATTTTCATTTCATCACATCCTCTGCCTCCCATGTTATTTCATCTACTTGCTGGTTTCTCCAGAGTACTTTTACTGAAGCTATTTCTTTATTCTTTATCTTCTTAACTTGACAATCTAGAATAGCAATAGGTACCTCTTCATATGTGAGATCTCCTGTAACCTAACATCCTCAATAGGAGTGATACAATGTGGGTCACCTATGCATTTTTGAAGCATTGAGATATGACAAAATAAATGAACCATTGAAAGCTCTTGGGGTAGCTCTAGTTCATATGCAACCTGCCCGAACCTCTTAATAACCGGTTATGGTCCTACGGAATGTGGGATCAGTTGTCCTTTATTACCAAATTTTGATAAACCCTTTCATTAGATACACCCTTTAAAATACCCAATCCCCTACTGAGAATTCCAGTCGTCTCCTTCTAGTATCTGCATATAATTTGTGATGACTTTAGGATGTTTCTAGTCGTTGTTGTATTACTTTAACTTTTCCATGGCTGGTTGTACTAGATCTGGTCCAAGTAAGGTGGTTTCTCACTCTTCAAACCATCCAATTGATGATCTACATTTAATCCCATACAAAGCTTTATAAGGAGCCATCTTAATACTCGCGTGGTAGCTATTATTATAGGTAAATTGAGTAAGTGGAAAATGGTCTACCTAACTACCCTTAAAGTCTAATGCTCAAGCTCACAACATATCTTCAACTGTTTGAATGGTGTGTTCTGCTTGACCATCTTTTTGAGGGTGGAATGTTGTACTTAAATTTACTTGTGTCCCTAAACTCCTTTGGAAGGACTTCCAAAACTTTGCAGTGATTTGAGCCCCCGGATCAGAGATAATGGATATTTGTACTCCATGTAGCATGACTATCTCTTTGAGGTATAGATTAGCATACTCTTCAGCTGTATAATCACTCCTGACTGGCAAGAAGTGTGCAGACTTTGTGAGTTTCTGAACTATTACCCATATAGAGTCAAACTTCTAAAATGAGCAAGGCAACCTGGTAACAAAATCCATATTGGTCATATCCCACTTCCATGTTGGAAGTTCTATACACTACATATAACCTCCTAGCTTTTGATGTTCTATTTTCACTATTTAGCAATTTGGAAATTGAGCCATAAATTTTGCAAGGTCCTTTTTCATTCCTCCCCACCAAAATATTCCCTTCAGGTCATGGTACATTTTGGTTGATCCTGGATCGATGGAATATCGGGAATGATGGGCTTCTTCCATTATCCTCTTTCTTTATCCATTAATATTAGGCACACATAATCTCTTTAGGCAGTAAAGTACTATATTTTGTGTAAGGTCAAAGCCATCTATCATACCCTAACTTACCTTTTCCTTAAGCTATCATAGAACAGGATCCTCGAACTATTTTTCTTTCACCTCTATTACTAATGAAGACGCTACTACATATAATGACCCTTTCCTTTGGAATTTCAAGAAGGCAAACTACCAAATTGGCTAGCTCATATCGATCCTTAGCCACTACTTAACTTACCATAGATTGATCACCAGTATTCATGATTGCCTTATGACTTAGAGCATTGGCTACCACATTTGCCTTCCCCGGGTGGTAAAGTATATCTATGTCATAATCCTTTATTAGCTCTAGCCATCTTCATTGTCTTATGTTTAGGTCTTTCTGCTTAAAGATGTATTGCAGGCTCTGATGATCAGTATATATATCAACATAAATGCCATACAAATAGTGGCACCATAATTTTAGAGCAAACAGAACCATTGCTAGCTCAAGATCATGTGTTGGATAGTTTTTATTATGTGGTCATAGTGGTCTAGATGCATAAGCAATTACCCTACCATGTTGTGTCAGTAGACACCCTAAGCCAACTCCTGAAGAATCACAACGCACTGCATACCCCTCGGTGCCTTCTGGAAGTAGTAGCATAGGTGCAGGAGTTAGCTTATTTTTCAGTTCCTGTAAGATCCTTTCACATGCATCATTCAATTGTAACTTGGTTGCCTTATGTTTCAACTTTGTTAGAGGTGCAGAAATAGAAGAAAAACTTTTAACAAACCTCCTGTAATAACCTGTCAAATGTAGGAAGCACCAAAATTTTGTTGGTGTTGTTAGTTTTGGCCAATCTTTCCTAGCCTCTATCTTTTGTGAATGAACCCTTATTCCCTCATCGGATACAATATGACCCAAAAATGCGACTGATTTTAGTGAAAATTCACATTTAGAAAACTTGCCATATAAATGTAGATCACGAAGAACTTGTAACACCTATCATAAGTGATTTGCGTGGTCCTCTTCTAATCTTGAATATACAAAAATATAATCTATAAACACTTTCACAAACGCATCCAAGAATGGCTTGAATACCCTATTCATTAGATCTATAAAAATTGCTGGTGCATTCGTTAGCCTAGATGACATAACAAGAAATTCAAAGTGACCATAGCATGTTCTGAAAGCAATCTTAGGTATATCGTTCTCCTTCACCCTCACTTGGTGATAACCTGATCTCAAATCAATTTTTGGAAAGCATTTGGCACCCTGTAACTGATCAAGTAAATCATCAATCCTGGGGGGTTATTATTCTTAATTTTCACCCTATTCAATTGTTGATAGTCGATACACATTCTCAAGGTGCCATCCTTTTTACATACAAATATCACTGGTGCACCTTAAGGAGACACATTATGTCTTATAAAACCATTCTCCAATAAGTCTTTTAGCTACTTTTTTAATTCACATAATTCTGCCAGGGCCATTCTATATGGAGGGATTGAAATAGGTTAAGTGCCTAGAAGTAAGTCAATACCAAAATTTATTTCTCGTTCTGGAGGTAAACCCGGGAGTTCTTCAGGGAACACATCAGCAAATTCATTCACTACTGGAACTGATTGAAGAGTTGTTGATTATGCCTCCATATCCCTCACACTAACTAAATGACATATATAACCCTTAGATATCGTCTTTCTTGCCTTAAAATAAGAGATAAAACTTACCCTTTGGCGCCCCAACATTACCTTCCCATTCAAGAACTGCCTCATTTGGAAATTGGAAGCACACTCTCTTAGTTCAGCAATCCAAAGTAGCATAGCGACCAATCCATACCCATTATAACATCAAATTCCACCATTTCTAGCTCATTTAGGTTAGCCCATGTGTCACTATCACAAATAGTTACTACACAATTATAATAAACCCTTCTAGCCATAATAGATTCATCGGTTGGTGTAGACACTTCAAATGATTTGGTTAATAATTTGGGTGTTCTCTTAAGCTTCCCAGTGACTAGTAGAATTATGTATGATAGTGTAGAACCAAGGCCAATTAATGCATACACATTATGTGAAAATGTGGAAAATGTACCAGTGACCACATTGGGTGAAGTTTCCAAATGCCAACTCCCCAAAGCATAAGTGCAAATCTGGACTCCGCTGAGCTAGTTGCCCCTCTAACACCTCTACAACGACGTATAAGTACTTGTTAACCCCTACCTAATAGAGGAATGGATGATGATAATGTAATAAATGACCCAATAGATTATGATATACCACCCATATGCCTTCTCGAGCAATTTTTTATCATATGACCTGGAGCACTACACCAATAACGAGAGTTTGTCCCACTAACATATACCTGAATTACTTCTTCCACATTATTCATAAGGCTGCGTAGAAGTCATTTGTTGATCCACCGAATATCCTATTATCCGTGTACCTTGTCCCTCATCTCATTGTCCAAACTGATACTTCTAGACCCTTGAAGTTGTGGTAGAACACAGGTTGCAGAGTAGGAGGAGGATGGCCTAGGCGGTCTATTAGAAAGCTGAGGCCTAAACTCACCTTGAGATGGTGTAAACTACTTGGTAGACCTGGCCCTCTTGGCCTACCCCCTTTCCAACTCTTGTGTCCTTCTTCTTTGCCTCTGATCCTGCAATTTCTGCGCAAAAGCTTGCATTCTCTCTATATCCATGTCTTTGTTTAAGGAATCAATGGTACAGTATCTGACAAGATATGTATTCAGTGTATCCATATACCAATGAACTCTATCTATCATAGTAGCTACTACATTAGGAGCATGCCTGACCAGGGAATTAAATTGAAGTCTATACACTGTCACACTCATATTCCCTTCGTAGAGATTCAAGAACAGACTTGCACGGGCCTCTCATATCTCTAATGGTAAATAATGGTCAAGAATGCCTCATTTAACTCCTCCTAAGTAGTTGAAGTTGCATCTATACCCTTAGATTGCTTCCAAGATTCATACCACAATGTAGCCACATCCTTCAACCTATATATCTCTAACTCAACAGTTTTTGTACCACTCATAAGGATAACATCTAAAGTGCACTGAATCTAATCAATAAGGTCTTGGGGATCTTCATTAGGATCTGACCTAGTGAAGGATGGAGGGTCCACATTAAGAGAATCAATTATCCTCGTGCCAGCTACCCTATTCGGACCACTTGTATCTATAATTAGACCATCCTGTCTTTTACCTTGGCCAACAACTATATGAGTCAATCATTGGACTATATTTCTCAGATCCTAACTTCCAGGTTCATCAAGAGCTAGAGAAGTTAGAGATGTCTATGACAGAGACTCCTCTTGAACCTCAATTTGTTGTCTCACCTAACTGGGTATACCAACCACCACTTCTACTTCCTTCCCTTTACCTTTGTTTTTCCTAGTTTCTGGTATACTTAATATACAAAATAATTTAGGAGTTAGACATAATGCATCTATTACACATAGCTCTATAGCACGATCTAAAGAATGAAAAGAAAGTAACAACTTCTACATTCAAAGTAGCCTCCTACTTATAAATGTGTTGCACAACAATTTGATAAAAAAGACTTTACATAGAAATGGCTTTGTAGACTCCCTAGGATGACCCGCTCTGATACAACTTCTGTCACGCCCAAAGTCTCATTTGGGCAGACTGGTATCCGTTGCCGATAAGGCCCAAGAGAACCAAACTGTATCTATGCGCTTCCTATACATATTATAAGGGATTCCTATGTTCAACATGCCTTTAAGAAAATAATAACAAGCCAAATGGAAATGCATATGGCTAGGTCATTGGGGCCATAGTGTTTAAAGTATGAGACATGACCACACTTAAATTTACATAGTCTGCAAAGCCTCTAGATAATAAAAAGTATCTGATAAGGGTCGAGATAGGCCCTGCCTCGACTAACTACATAATACAAAATGTAATCTCTAGACACGCAAAGCTCTAAAGAAACCTGGAGCTTGGTAACAGTAATTGGAAATCTTATACTCCTATTAGGTAGAGCTACTAGCACTTATACCTGCAGCATGAAACGCAGGTCCCCTGTAAGGGACGTCAGTATAAGATAAGGTACTGAATATATAAGGCAGGTTATACTTTATATAAAGTAGTAACTCAAATGAAATGATGCATTGGTGTAGGATAAGAAACCACCTTTAGTTGTAGTGTGGGTTTATGTACTTTATGTTCTTTTTATCACTTTACATTTATTGTATAATTTGTGCACAACACCTAATACAAATGACTAGCTGACCAGTGGTAAAACTGTATTAGGATAGGCCCTGTCTATGCTCTTCCTTAAACCCTCGGTCTACCCCCCGTGATAGGATCAAACTTGGCTAGGTGATTCTTTCACCCCTCGAGTAACCACTCATCAATAAGCAATATACTTTACTTTATCTTTCAATTACCATTGAGATAATTCTTTTAGTGGTCATAATATCAGAGCTATAGGGATGAATATGTAGTATGTGACATATAAGGCTGAATATGCTGTATGAGATGAAACAACTCATGAACTTTATTTAGTAACAAGAACCCATGTAAATTGGTATCCATGTATGTATATTGATTTGAAGATGACTATATATGGGAGCATATGAACATGTGAAAGAGTGGAGACATGGTTAATAGTTGTGTCGGAGTTGGTAAATGCCTTTACGTGCCAAGTAGGGATCTATGTTTCATGCCAAATAATATGAAATCAAGTAGCCTTACATACCTCGGTGTATAACCTCGTTATTACCTCAAAACAACCTTTCCTTCCTCCAAATATTTATCTACAATATAGTAGGTGATAAAACTAGTATTAGCATCCAATAGATACATCTTGGCAGACCAACCTCATAAAAAAACATATGAGCATCAAGTGGGTATTTATAAAAAAGAGCGTATTCTTTCAATCTTTCTACTCCTAATTGTATTTTCTGATACACATTATCATATACGTGTCATGTACAACCTGTCCTAGTGCCATTATACTCCAATGTTTTTATATATAAAACAAGTCTAACAATAGTCAACAAATAGTCCCAAATTAAGTGCAGGTCGTGAAACAACAATTTTCACTTATCAGCTCAGAAGTTTCTTTTAAGAGCACAATTACAACTTTGTACAACAACTCTTTTCTTGCGTACTGTAAAAATAGTACAGCAGCCTGGTTTCATCATTAACAAATAGACCTTTAAATATATGAGTGTTACTTCGTAATACAACCAATCAAGAAAACAAAAGCCCCTTGAACAAAAATGTTAGACCCCGTAAGTGACTAAACGGAGGTTAATTGCTCATTCGGGAAAATTGTTTTGATTGAGGTGTATTTTAAATTTTACTAACTTATGGTGCGGGATTATAGGATCAAGTGAATTTTGTAAAAATTTAGTTAAAGTCGGGAGTCCTTAATTAGATTAAAATAGAAAAGTTTGGGGATCTAATCGATTAATGGGCTAACTAGGAGCCCTTATGTTGCAATTTTTAAAAATTGTATGTCTATATATACCCTCTTTAGTTCAAATTTTTGTCTTCCAACAC
>JAOTQJ010160315.1:0-28213 GCA_025642045.1 Solanum sejunctum | reverse complement strand
TTTTAGTAATATATATATATATATATATATATATATATATATATATATATATATGATGATAAATTAGAAAAAATAATTTTTTAAAAGAAAAAGTATATATAACACTGGTAAAATTACAGAAATACTCTTAGAATTGAGATGTGTGTGTAACGTATCTTCCCATGCTCCATTTGCAATCTGAGATCCGATATACAATCGACACAGAAAGTTGAGTGAGAAAATGATCTTGTTCGAATTATAGAACCATCGGATTGAAACATAATTTTTTTGTCCGAGACAAATTCTAGTGTATGTGCGCGCCCAAGGCGCGAGACGCCTGGGACGTGGACCTGCACTTATTTATGTTTTAGTTTTTTTCGATGGTAATTAGAAAACTCATTTGGAAAATTTTTGGGAAAAAATATATATATGTTCGCGTCTAGTCCGCATAGCAGACTAGGCAATTTCGGGATGAAATTTTTTCTTTTTATTTTGATGGGCATTCCGGTCAATTTTCAACCCTTTCTAAACTCAAAATTCAATTAAATTAGGTTATTTTGATTCGTAAATAGGGTCTAAAACCCCATTCTATTGCTTTTCTAAGTATTTGAAAGACTAGGGCTTAAGAGGAAAGAAGAGGGAAGCTTAAGATCGAAGAATTTGAGAAAATTCTTGAAGGTTGATTGGTAAAGCTTCATCCCAGGTATATAAGGCTAGACTAAAAGCATGAGAATTTTCTCTCAGGTGCCCCAAAAATGGCCTTAGAAGAGAGTTGAAAGTTCATGAGTCTACTTGATTATTTTCTTGAAATTGTTTGTTAAATACATGTATTTTCTAATGTTGATGATCATTACAAATTTATCTTTCTTGAATTAAATATTTTTCATGAGATATTGCATAACCCTACGTGATAATTTTGAAAACATGCATGAATGAAGATAGGGATTGAATCTAGAGCCTTGATTGAGAATGTTGATAGAGATAATGATTGTGAATATGATAATGATGATAGAGCGATAGTAGTTGATGGTCCATGAGTCTACCCAAATGAACTCTAGTGACTTGTTTATTTGATTGTTCCCTGATGATTGTTCTAAGCTTTGGGCTATTGATTGAGATGTAATTGATGAGATGATTAGTGCCTCCATAGGTTGATTGAGATGGTTTGATTGAGATAGTTTGATTAGATGGTTTATCTTATGAGTCTTGAGTCTTGAGAGGAGTATCAAGCACTAGAAGAGTAAGAGTTAATCTAAGTCGCACTCATCAAACTATATAGCCAAGCGAGGTGAGGATTAGAACCATCACATCACATTATGTTGAGGTTCCTCCGATTAGGAGTCTCTGAAATCAATAGAGGACTTATAGATTGTTGTCTCCATTTAGACTTGTCCATTATTATTTCGATTCGTTCCCTACCTGGCAACTATGGAACGACTATGACAACATCAGTGAGATTGTTATATAATCACTAGCTCATAAGTGATTATTGTCGAATAAGAGAAACTCCCAAAAGGTTCCAAAATTGAGTACTCTGAGTCGAGATGTGATGAGATGAGATGAGTTGAGATAAGTCTGATTTGATTGATGAGCTTTGACGAGTTAGATGGGTCATTTGTTTACTCTTTGTTCTTTATTTAGATTGATATTTGACATTTGATTTGTTACTATCCTTGATGTTGATTAATGTTTCATATTATTCTACCTGTTTAGATTTTATTCAGTTATCTTACATACCGTACATTCCATGTACTGTTGCCATTCGGTGATACATCATTTTATGATGCAGATACATGGATTAAAGATCATCAATAGATGTTTTGTGTAGGATCTAGGATGTTCAATTGATTGGTGAGCCTCCCCTACTCCGGAGGATTCATTAGTTTTATTTTCATCTTGCTTTAGAGTTAGATATGCCTGGCTTTATTTTGATTGACGTAGTCATATGTTTATCATTGGCACCACCTGATAGTGATAGAGGCTTCATAGACTAAAGTCGAGTGTTGATTGTTAAAATTGTGAGCTAGTTCTTTCTACTAGCATTTTATTATATCATTATTATTTTGAGACTAGATGATAAGATGTGCCCATTTACTTTTTTTTATCTTCCGCGGATTAGTAGAATGTCTGAATGAATGAATATCATGAAGCCAAGTAGTTCGCTTGAAGACTAGGAATAGTCTCTGGGTGACAGCCACATCTTGTATCCCCTTCCGAGGCGTAACAAACTTGGCATCAGAGCACGAGTTCAAGTGTCTTAGGGAGTCTATGAATACATATTTGATAAAGTCTTGTTTATGGGTATGTTGTCGACCACACTTGATAAGCAGGAGGCTATAGGACATTAGAAATTGTTTCACTTCTTTCATGTTCTAAATCATGAGATAGAGTTATGCTCTACAAAAGTGCTATTCTAATTCGTGCTTTGTTCATTGCAGAATCGTGATCATGCCTCCCAGAAGAGCCACCAAAAATAGAAGACGTCCCACTAGACAACATGTTAACCCACTTGAGCCTCAAGGACATGAGGAGCCCATGGAACCATCTGTCATTGTTGAGCAGTCCATACAAGATGAGGTCTCCAATGCTGAGCTTGGCCAGACTATTCAAACTCTAACTCAAGTTGTCACAACACTTGATATGAGACAAGGAGCGGGTCGACAGGACGCCTGTCACTCCCCTGTTTTCTCTCGCCGCGCGTGTTTTGAAAAATAGAGTTTTTCCAATTAAAGTGACATTTTGAAAAAAGGATCATTTATTACTTAGGGTCACCACTTGAAATTTAGTTTTGATGTTCCAACTCACCTTATTTAAATCTCTAATCAAAAGAAAGTTGACTCTTTATTTTTATTGGTCTACGAACTAGAAATTAGGGTAAAGAATTCTATTGACTGAGCAAACGTGTTAGCCACCCCTCAAGTCCTGTTTTTCTAGCACGGTCGCTTTATTGACTTATTTATGGGTTAACTTAATTTGAATATATTATCTTGATAAGTTTCACAAAAATATGTTATTTCCCGCCTTCTTTGATTTATTTGAAACTCGTTTAAAATTATTTTATTTTATTAGTGTGGTATATTGATAGCAATGTTTTTCAACCTTGCCACAAATTATTATTTTGTATATCGTACCTAAAATTTGTATAATTCTCTTTAAATGGCAAAATTTGCCTATTATTATTGTCGGCCTAATCATGCTCCTAACAATAATTTTTTAAAAAATAATTAAAAAATTATTGAAAATTGAAATCTTTTTACGAAGTCAAAAGGAAACTTCAAAAAGAGAAGTTAATTAAAACTTAATCATTGAGTCACTAAAGGCATAATTCAATATTCCAATATTAACTATATAAATTAACATAAGCATATTAGTTTAATATTTTGAATAAAATTATCACTCCAAAGAAATGTAAATAAATAATATGCAGATTTTTATTTTTGTTCATTTTCGTTTGTAAAAAATGTTACTAAACAAATAAAGTGAAAAATTAACTTAATTCATTTAAATTAAACCTCGTGCGAATATCAATTAGTTGCGTCGCTTAGCCATCAATTTTTCATATTACTAATCAAGAACAAGATAAAAGTTGGACAATTAAGCTTGCAAGAAATAATCATATGTTACATCAATTTTATTGTGAATTTAATAATATAAAAATAGTCAACTTATTTCATGTTATAATATCAAAGTAAACACATAACATTTGAGCAACTTTATAAAATTGGAATCATGTCTTATATATGGGGATTAAACGATACAATGAAGAAGTGTTCCCTTTTGTGAAAATTAATTCATGAGAAGAGATAACCACAATTATGAACCATAAACTCGAAATCACAAAAATAAATCCCAAACTCAATCCTTTTCTAGTTGTGTTTCTTGAGATTTATTTTTGGTTTTGTGCAGGATTTTTCTCTTCTTGTGTCTATGAATGAAAAAGAAATGTAGTAATTTTTTTCTTGACTTTTGGCCATCTGTATGTATGCGTGTTTTGTGTTTTTGAATTTTGTTTTTAGAATGTTAGGATGTTTATATATTTGTAATGTAGTGGGGTTTTAATGGGAGGGAATGAGAGAGTGGAGTTAAGAGGGAAAATGTTAGTGGGGAGGTAGTTTAGAGTAGTGGTTTTCTCTTCTTTTTTTTTTCCCTTGTGTTTTTTTTTCTTTTTTTCAAAAGAAAGAAAGAAATGTTAGAAAATTATTTTAAATTAAAAAAAAAATAGAAAAGTTAACTAGCTAAATCTAAGATATAATTAAGAAAATACTAACAATACTTGATTATTTATTAGAATCAAAATTAAAAGAAAACATATATTTTTAGAAATTATCTTTTCTTTAAAACAAAACGTACACTAAATGTGACTCTATTTTTGTAGTTTTCAAATAAAGCTATTATATAGAAGATAAAAATAAAAATATCTAATTTAGATTTAAAAAATAAATATTTAAATACTAAAAAGTACATAACTTATGTTTGGTCAAAAATTTGGTGCTAATATGATGTCCCTCTTTGCTTGAGAACACAAAGAGTTTTCAAGCAAAGAAATGAACGTACCTAATTTTTCGCCTAACCATTATTAAAAAAACAAAAATGAATAACAACCAAGAGTGATCGAGCCCTGGCTTCGGGCAGCCTACATATCTCCGGTTTTAAGAGAATCAAGTCACGTATAGTTCAAGTAGGTGCCGAGATAGATGGATGGATTCCATCAAGATTCCGGTGCGTGATTCCTATTATTACATTGAAGATAATAAAACTGAAAGGAAACAATAAAAGATCTTACCTATTCTACTTGTCTCGGCCCTCTGTTATTTCAAGTCTTCCCTTGCATCTTCAGTTATCACTTCGCCTTCTTCTGGTGGGTACCTTGATCTCAAAATCTAATCTTGAAGTTTGAATTTAAGGCTTAAACTTGAAATCTCAATTCAGTTACCGATGCCTCTCCAGAGGAAATTTAATAGACTATTCTTGGACACTTATTTTCTAAATTGAAGTTGGAAAGTTGAATCTTGATATGTTGAGTTGCTTTATGGTTTACAACCGACTCTTCATATCTTTGACAATTAACATTTTCCATTTGTCAAATTGGAACAAATGTTTCTTCGTTATTGATCTCCAGATTTGTGGTCGTCGAGGGTCCCACCTACAATAAAAAACAACAAAACAAAATTTTTCTGCCCAAGTTTGAGCTAAGAAAAATTTTATAGGTTATTTTACTTTGCCTAAACATCATTAAAAAAAATATAGGAATAACAAAAAATTCTAAATTTGAACGAAAAAATTAGATATTTTGCTTTATTCTTTTATTTTTTATTTTTTATTTTTATAGGGAACAGACCTATGCCAAAGGGTCTCCCCTCCTTTGGACAGTTAGGGGTTGAGCCGCACACCCACACCCCTAAGCCTTATTATAGATGAAAAAGATGAAAAGATACAAGGAGGGAGACATAAACCTAACCTCCGTCCTATGGTGGTATACAAATTGCTGATCACTAAAGTCAACATATTTGTTCCCATATCTAAACGCAAAAACACAAAAGGAAAGATCTACTGAGAGGACTCCTATACATTAATTCTATGAAAGAGAATAAATAAGGGAGACTCTGCCTTTACATAATAAGAGAAGAGGCCAAAAAAAAAAAAAAGACTAATGCTAAAGAACTCACTATCAATAGCAGTCCCAAGGATCATGATCACATGAGCATAAAAAATTTGAGGACCCATTATGTGACCAACAGCAGGAAACATCTCATGGGGGGTTCTTTGATCAGTTTGAGTTTCCTTCTTCTGAAAGCAACTATCTCAACCTTGTCCATGTAGTAAGAAGCTTTAGCATCATTGGGAATCTGATAAACATCATCAAAAACTTGAGGAATAGTAAGCTTGTGACTATATTTAGCCAAAACATCAGCAACATTATTGGCTTCTCTAAAAGTGTGTCTGCAAAAAAAACCTTCCAGTTGCGAAGTGTAATGGAGGAGCCTGTTCAGGACCTGATTAATGTGTCAGGGAGGGACAGCCTTGTGATCAATCCACTTGAACAACAATTGTGAATCAACCTCCAAGACCACCTTAGTGAACCCCATATGCAAGCAACAAGCAATTCCAAAGATAGCAGCCTCAACTTCTGCTAAATTATTTGAACCAACACCAAGTGGAGTGGAATAAGCTAGTAGGAAATCACCCTTGTTATTCTTGATGATACCATCTGCTCCAATTCTTCCATTGCTAAGGGCACTCCTATTGAGTTTAGTTTAAACCACTGATCAGGGGGCTTACTCCAGAGAACTAGAGTAATCTTTATATCAGGACACACCTTTCCACCAAATCAACCATCCCATTCCAGTTCCCAGGACAAAAGACATAAGGATAGACATTTTTCGTTAGGAAAAAGGTATGTCTGAATACCAAGAATTTGACTCTGATAAGATTTGATTTTTTCCCTCCATACCTGCAAGCACACCTATTTTTGCATAGGTTCCAGCATATGAAGATCGAAGCAGCTTGAAGGAATAATCTGTGGGCCTCATTTTTGTATTCAACACCCCCACCATTTCATTACATAATGATGAAAGGGGAAAACATCACTATTAATCCCACAAGAAGCAGTAAAGAACCTCCATACATTTCTAGCTAGTAAAATTGCCAGTCACAAAGATATGCTCTACAATATGCATCCCAACATTACGACAACAATAACATTCACTAGGATTTTGTCCAAAGTTGCTCAGTTTCTCTTTGTGGGAAGCTTCCCCCTTAAAGCTCTCCATAATAAGAAAGAGCATTTTAAAAGGAATACATCTTTGCCATGTAAGTTTGTTGATGTTTGTCACTTCCCTTTTCTCCCTTATCATTCTCCAAGCAGAAGAAATTGAGAATACACCCTCAGTATCAAGCACATTCTCTTGGATATGCAACTGAGTTGCCAAAATGGAAGCCACATACCGGGGGGAGGGGGGGTATGTTGATGATCATCTATACATTCCATTATCCATCTTGGATAAAAGCAGCAACCTTGGTATTATCCATCCTACTGCTGACATCTCTTAAATGAGCTAATGGACCTACACCCAACTAGTTATCCTACCAAAATCAACAAGAGACAGAATTTATTTTCCAGAAAATATGAGGTTCCATACTATGTTTGTTATGCATCGTATTCTTCAAGACAAGAAATTCCCCAGTATCCCATTTTTTACTAACTGGGTTGGACCTCTGAAAATATTTTGCTCTCAAGAATTGCCCCTAAAGAGAATGTTTTAATCTGAAAGACCACCACTGTTTGCATTGAAAGGAATGACACTCCTCAGATAACATTTTTTCCTCCAATGCCTCCTTCTTCATATGGAAAACTTAGATTCCTCCATGAAGACCAATGGTATTTCCTTTTCTCATCCAACCAACCCCTAAAGAAATCAACAAAGATGCATTGGATTTTCTTAAGTGTGGTGGATGGAGGGGAAACAACTTCTAGGTTGTGTATGGGAAGGGACTCCAAAACATTTTTGATGAGGGTGGCTCTACCCCCATAGCTGATCAATTTAGATTGCTACCCTGAGATTCTGACACCACTTTAGAGACAAGATCAGAGTAATATGTAATCCTCTGCCTCCTAATATAGATAGGACATCCAAGATAAGTGAAAGCAGCCTTTTTCTGCAAATAACTAGTAATAAGTCTGACCCTCTCAATAGATCTTCTGAAAGCATGTGGAGACATGACAAAATGACTCTAGTTTTTGTTAATAAGTTGCCCAGAGATGCTTTCATACATTGACAATACCTTTATAATTAACTCTAGGGATTTGCTTCTCCCAGATGAAAAAATAATGATGTAATCTTCAAAAGTAAGATGGTTGATCTGAGGACCTATTTTCTCCATAAAGAAACCATGAAAATTAGGAGAGTGATGTAAGTTATTGAGCAATCTAGAGATCACTTCATCCCAAGAATAAAGAGAGCAGGTGATAAAGGATCACCCTACTTAAGATCCCAGGTGGAGTGGAAAAATCCATGCCTAGAAACATTGATAATGACAAAATACCAATCATTAGACATGATTCTCCAAACCATATCAGTGAATCTTTCAGCAAAACCCATCTTCCTCATTACAATGCAAATGTAGGACCATGACACTCTGTAATAAGCCTTGGTTATGTCCAGTTTACTCACAACATTGCCTCCAACATTTGTTTTTTTTAATGTGATGGATAATTTCCTGAGCAAGCATATTATTTTTCGAGATGTTTCTACCCTTAACAAAGCCTGATTAATTAGGAGAAATCAGACTAGGGAGGATAGAAGCCAGCCTCAGACATAGCAACTTAGAAATAACCTTGTTGACAAAATTTCATAAGCTTGTAGGTCTGGACTCTGAAAGCTTATTAGGATTCTTATTTTTAGTAAACAAAACAAGACAAGCATGAGAGAAATATTTTGGCATAATCTAGCCACAAAAAAGCATTCATCACCTCCAACATGTCCACTTTGATAATGTCCCAAGAAGCTTGGAAAAACTTTTCATTCATTCCATCAAGGCCAGATGCATATGAAAAATAAAAATAGGGGTTATCATGCACTATGAAGATAAGAACGAATATTATGAGGGTTCATGCCTTAAATGAATATTATGAGGATTCGCTCACTAAACAAATATTATAAGGGTTCTCTCCTAAACGAATATTATGGGGGTTCGCTTCCTAAATGAATTTTATGAGGGTCCGTTCCCTAAATGAATATAATGAAGGTTTGCTCCTTAAACCAATATTATGATGGTTCGCTCCTTAAAGGAATATTATGAGGGTTCGCTCTCTAAATGAATTTTACAGGGGTTCGCTTCCTAAATGAATATTATGAGGTTTCGCTCCCTAAACGAATGCTATGAGGGTTCGTGCCCTAAACGAATACCATGAGAGTTCACTCCCTAAACTAATATTATGAGGGTTCTCTCCGTAAACGAATATTATGAGGGTTTACTCCCTAAATGAATATTATGAGGGTTCACTTTCTAGATGAATATTATGAGGGTCCGCTTCCTAAATGAATATTATGAGGATGATCTCCCTAGCGGAATATTATGAGGGTTCATGCCCTAAACTAATATTATGATGGTTCGTTCGCTAGAAGAATATTATGAGCGTTCGTGCCCTAGCTAAATATTATGGGTTCGCTCCCTAAGCGAATAATATGAGGGTTCATTCCCCAAAAGAATATTATGAGGGTTCGCTCCCTAAATTAATATTATGAGGGTTCGTGCCCTAAATGAATATTATGATGTTTTGCTCCCTAAATGAATATTATGAGGGTTCATTCCCTAAACGATTATTATGAGGTTTCGTACCCTAAATGAATATTATGAGGGTTAGTTCCCTAAACGAATATATTATGAGAGTTCATTCCTTAAATGAATATTATGAGGGTTTGTGCCCCTAAATGAATATTACGAGGGTCCGTGCCCTAAATGAATATTACAAGGGTTCATTCCCTAAACGAAGATTATGAGGGTTCGCTTCCTAAAAGAATAATATGAGGGTTGCTCCCTAAACAAAACTATGATAGTTTGCTCCATAAATGAATATAATGAGGGCACATGCCCTAAACAAGTATTATGAGGGTTCGTGCCCTAAACGAATATTATGAGGGTTCGTTCTCTAATGAATATTATGAGGGTTCGTGGCCTAAATGAATATTATGAGACTTAATGCCCTAAAAGAATATTATGAGCATTATTTCCCTAAACGAATATTATGAGAATACGCTCCATAGACGATTATTATGAGTGTTCGTGAGCAAATGAATATTATGATGATTTGTGCCCTAGATGAATATTATGAGGGTTCATGTAAAGACCAGAATTTCCAAACTTATGTATGTCATAGGACCCTACGACAAGCCAAATTCAAAAGGATTTTCATTGGCTAAGTTTGACACAAGTACCGGTAGAAGGGTTAATTTTAAACAAGCATAAATTTTAGCACAATTGGAACTGAGTGTCCCATGACATGTAAAATGAAAACTATTTGAGTTGTCTTTCCAACTCACTTGGTTTCATCTCATTTTGAGTTCAGATGAAGGTGTTATGACAGTTTTCGTAAGACCCTCCCATGTAATGGAGCCCCACGGGCACCTATAAGGGCAATGGTATCATGTGCGGGTCATATGAGGTGTCTTGAGTTGGAAAAGGCCATTTTTGTACTAAGGCATGGGACATGACTAGTGGCACAGGCCGTGTGTCTGGTCGTGGGGTGAGTACAAGAGAGGAATAATAGACATTTGGGGTAGTTTTTCTTGATAAGTGTTGTGCCCCGCCCCTCACCACGACCCGTGGAATTGGGCATGACTTTTGGTACTTGACATGGATCCTGGGCGACATTTTCCAGCACCATGTATAGTGTCACAAGCCTCCACATGGGCCGTGAGGCCCCACATGACCCATGGAGGTGTCCGTGGTCATGATTAGACGTATTGTTCTAATCAATTTCCAGCTTCAATTTTTGGACTAATTATCTTGTCATAAGCACTCCACATGACCCGTGGAGTGTCACACAACCCGTGGTACCTTACATGGAGCAACACTTTGCCAAAACTTTCATCCATTCACTAATGGTATTTTCGTAAATGCTAATTACTATAATGCACTTTTTAGACTTTCAATGCTATCTTAACCTTCCTAAAGGACCTAAACAACATTCCAAAGGATAAAACTTACTACTCTTATCTCAATCACACTTCCAAATCTTCTCAAAAACCTCCATCAAGATCTAATTCAATTTTAAGGAAACCCAAGAACAAGTTTGGATTCCAAGACCCACTTCCAAGCTTCCATTCTTCCAAAATTCAATTCCAAGGAACTGAAGGTCTAAGGTATGTTGGTTGATCCTTGACTTCTTTTCAATCAAGGAGACCCAAAATTATTTTTAAGCAATCTCATGGATTTCTAGTTTACTTTAAATCGGGTTTTTGAAGAGTATGAATCCTAAAATTCTAACTATGTATGGGTAGTGTTTATTTGATGATCTTAATGTGATTTAAACTATTATATGAGGATTTTCTTTGGAATTTATGTAATTTCAAGTATAAATGTCCCCTTTAAGACTTCTAAATGCATGGGTGATTGCACTATTAATTTAAATGTGGATTTAATTATGTTTTCGATTGAATTTCATATTATATTGTTGATTTTAGAATGAATCATAATTACCCATGCCATTTTCTCATTGTCCATAGAATATGTATTCATGTATATGGATTATTTTGAGAAATTATGTTATGAGTTAAGCCCAATTATGTTCTATGATATGAGTTTTGATAAAATGTTGGTTATGGAAATATTGTGATCACATATATGTCTTTCATCTTAGCTCTTTGAGCATTTTGGGTGCTTGCACCATTTTGTATATGAATGAGCTATTCCTATGCATGAGTATAAATACTATGAAATTATTTTTTATCCTTTAAGACTAAGAATGCATTGAGATGGTTTCAAAAATGATTTATGTCTTTTTAAAGTATGTATATATATGTAGACACATATTTAGTCTTGTGGGATGATGACTTAGCATTGATGGATTGGGAGCTTTAGGGCTATCCCCAAGGGCCCTCTACCTTTCCTTGAACTATGTGCCTAGAATATGTTTCCATTCGAAGAGAGAGTTGTCCCGTAAGGAGAAGAAATGATTTGATTTATGATTTTGCGAAAATCCTATCTGAAAAGGGAGTTGTACCATAAGGAAGGTTACTTCATGCTAAGAGGGAGTTTTATCGTAAGGTGAAGTATGGTCTACCCTTGGCAAGTAGATCACCTCTTTACCGATGAGGGGATTTTATTGGGATTTCAAGTAATAGCTGCTTGGTCTTACTTATGTCGGTTGAGGTCACATCCCCAATATATATAAGCGTATCATTTACATTTCATGCATCATGACTTTTATAGCATCTCGTATATCACATTCTTCGATATTTAAGTCTTTATATATTATGTGCCTGTCATCTAACGTCGATATGTAGGTTTTGGGTAAGTTATATGCATTGCACTCTGCATACTTAGTACATTCAAATATACTAACATATACTCTATTCCTAAATGATGTTACCATGTAGGGATCGGAGCCCCTATTGATTCTCCTAGTGGCTAGGCAGATTGTTCAAGTTAGATTTTGCTGAGTCCTTATGTCTAGGGACAATATCTATCTTCTTTCATGCTTATGTTCAGAGGACATATTGTATATTTTGGAATACTTATGACTATGAGGGTGAGCCCGATTGTTTGTCTTGGCCCCCGCTAAGTTCTATGTCTAGAGGTGTTGTTGGACAAGTTTTGTATTACGCTTGAGCTTTGACTCATTTATGTTATTCAAGTGTATAACTCTTTACTTTAGACCCGATTCCCCTTGTTTATGCTTATGTCTTATTGTTATTTTAATTGCTTCCATAACCATGGATGTGTAATGATATGCTGTGAGGCTTGTTTAGGGTTCCTTTGGGTCCCCCATTCACCAGTCACGTCTAGGCCCTAGGTTTGGGGCTTGATAAAGATGGTATCAAAGAATTGGGTTGTTAGATCCTTGGAGCCCAATACACTGCATCAATTAGATTCTTATTCATAGTTATGTTGTGCACCATAACTATGAATAAAAGACTATGAGGCATTCTAGGAAATATTTGACCTCTTCATGATCTATGTCATACGATAGAGTTAGGTCCCCTAGGGTTTATTGCTAATTCCTAATTGTTACATTTTAGGATATGATTCAAGCTACTTAAGATGGTGATATGTCAAATATAGAGGTTCGTGATGCTCTATAGGTAATGGCCAAAGCGGTGACAACATTGGCAACTTAACTCAATTTACAAATGGGTGCTCCCGAGACTTCTAGTAGTGAGAGGAGAGGCAATGAGGCTAAGAGGGCCCATGTTGAGGGTAAGTTCCAAAGTTCCAAGTAAAGAGATAGGGGTAGTGTGGTGCCTTATACTAGGTGCCTAAAAAATATGGTAGATGCCATGATGGACCATGCTTGAAGAAAACCAATGCTTTTTATGGTTGTGGAGGGGAGGGTCACAAGATAATAAATTGCCCTAATAGGCGCAAAAAGGGTAAAAGAGGTGATGAGGGGGTGGAAGGGCCTAGATGCCAAAAGTGTTGGAAGGGCCATGGCAACCTATGTTTGGAGAAGTCTAATGCTTACTTAGGTTATGGTAGATTTGGGCGCAAAGTTAGTGGTTGTTCTCTTGCTCAACCAAAAGGAGGTGATGGTGGGATGACTAATCCCAAGTATCGAGGGTGTGGAAAGAACCTTGGTGGTTCATGCTTAAGAAGGAAAAATATTTGTTATGGATGTAGTAAAGTGGGTCACAAGCTAGTTGATTGTCCATATATTCTAAGGAATTTTAAGGGTGGTCGACCTTTGGATTGAGGTGATCATGTTAATCAAGCGGCTCAATGAGGGGATGAGCTGCCCTATGTTATTACTGGTAAATTGAAGATTCCTTGGCTTTGATGTGCATGTATTGTCAGGCCCTGTGTGCCACTACTTTTTGTCTATTCTTTTAGTTACTAGAAAGGCTTTTTGTATGTTCAAGTTATTGTGTG
Organism: Solanum sejunctum; assembly: GCA_025642045.1. NCBI lineage: Eukaryota > Viridiplantae > Streptophyta > Magnoliopsida > Solanales > Solanaceae > Solanum > Solanum sejunctum. Next base: position 14,647 of record JAOTQJ010160315.1, on the reverse strand, counting down.
GACCTTTACTGTCTATCCTTTTTGTTGATATATGGTTGCCAGGAGGTTCATAGGTGTTAATCCAGGATTGTATTGTATTAGGTCTTGTCTTGTGATCTTGGATGGACTTAGTTTGAGGTTTCTGAGGTCTTGCGGTGGTTTGGCTACTTGCATAGCATGCTTTGGATAAGTGTGGGACCTATAAGGTTTTAATATGATAGGTAGGGATAGTCAATTGATTTGGTCAACTACAATAGGTTAGTTACTTCTCTAATGTTGATTTGAGGCTCGGTTTCATTGCCAAGTGTGGATAAGGGTGGGTGATATCTCTAAGTGTTCTATCAGACTAGGGATGAGCATTTTGAATATTAGTAGTGTTGTTTGGTAGGCTTATGCACAGGTTATGTTTATGGGTTACATGAATATGGTCTTAAAACCCTACCTTGGCATGTTTTGGGTGGCCTCTATCAATGGAGTATTGAATTATTTAGAGCTTGTAAATCACTTGGGGGTAGTGTTGCAAGTCTGGGGAGATGAGAGGTTGTTTGCTAAATATGATCAGTGTGACTTGAGGATAACAAGAAGGTGGTTAATTATAACTTCTTAAGGATTATGATATGAGTGTGTAAAATTTCCCCGTTGAGGCTAATGTTATGGTTGATACTCTAAGTGGGGTGCCTAGGGTCAGCCTAGCATATGTAGACAATGGCGATAAAGAGGTGACTAATGGGATCCATCGGTTGGTTAGATTGGAAGTTAGTTGAGGTAAGTTTGGAATAGTAGTATAATGTTCTTGGTGGTTCCAACTCTTCTTTGGTTGAGGAGGTCTAGTTTAAGCAAGTACTTGATTTCGCCTTATTAGAGTTAGAAGTTTTGGGTGAAAGGATGGTAGAGTGGAAGTTGTCTCCCAAGGGGGAAATGGTGCTTTAAGGTACCAAGTGAACTAAGAGTGTTTAAGGTTGACAATTGAGTTTAGTGTTGTGAGTCCTTATAGAATGTAGAGGAAGGTTGGTAACGTTGCATAAGCATGGGAACTTTCTATAAATAAGGGAGTGATTTGTCTAGTTATTCATGCTTATCGGTTGAGGGGATGTGCTGGTAACTCTAGTGCCATAGAACTCTTTGAGGTTATGCATGTTATGGAGGATAAGTTGACTTAGAATAAGGTTTTAGTGGAGGCATTGGATGGAAAGGGTGGACAAGATGATTGATAAGGGTGTAGCATTCGTCAAGACCCATTGGGGAAAATTATAAGTTAAAAGTACCATTGGAGAAATCGAAGCAATCTTGATAAGGGAACATCCCTATCTTTTCCAATCTACCTAAGCATAAGGCACTAGGTTCTTTCTTTTCCCAAGTGGTCCCGACCCTTTCAATTCTTAAGTCTCATGGCCTGACATGCATGTATATGCATTGAAATGACTTACGTTATGTTTGAAATGAATTGAATACATTTTTGGCATGATTTTTAAGTACTTTAAGATCTTCAACTAGTAAACTATGCATCGATCATATGGTTGGAGGTTTCGTGTTCTAAGGCAAGTCATTCAAGTTTTGTTCTTCCACATTCGAGGACGAATATTCCCAAGGGAGAGATGATGTAAGGACCCAGAATTTCCAAGATTATGTATGTCATTTATGGCTTTCATGGGCCCCTATGATAAGCCAAGTTCAAAAGGATTTTCATTGGCTAAGTTTGACACAATTACTGCTACAAGGGTCAACTTTAAACAAGCATAACTTTTCACAATTGGAACTAAGTGGTCTATTACATGTCAAATGAAATCCCTTTGAGTTAGCTTTCCAATACACTTGGTTTCACCTCATTTTGAGTTCGGATGAAGGAGTTATGATAGTTTTCATGAAACCCTCCCATGCAGTAAAGAACCACGGGAACCTATATGAGCAGTGGTGTCTTGTACAGGTCGTGTGAGGTGTCTTGAGTTGGAAAAGGCCATTTTAGGCCTAAGGCTAGTCGTGGAGTGAGTACAAGAGAGGAATAGTGGGTGTTTAGAGGAGTTTTTCTTGCTAAGTTTTGTCCCTTGCCCCTCACCATGACCCGTGGCATGGGGCATGCCCCTTAGTCCTTGGCATGGAGCCTGGGTGACATTTTCCAACACCAAGTATGATTCCATAAGCCTCCATATGGGATGTGAGGCTCCATATGACCCGTGGAGGTCTCTGTGGTCATGATTAGACATATTGTTCTAATCAATTTCCAACTTCAATTTTTGGACTATGTACCTTGTCATGGGCACTCCATATGACCCATGGAGTGCCACATGAATCGTGGGACCTTTTGTGGAGCAACACTTTGCCAAACCTTCCATCTGTTCACTAATGACATTTTCAAAAATGCTAATTACTCTAATGCCCTTTTTAGACTTCCAATGCTATCTTAACCTTCCTAAAAGACCTAAATAATGTTCCAAAGGATAAAACTAACTACTCTCATCTCAATCACACTCCAAATCCTCTCAAAACCCTCCATCAAGCTCTAATTGAATTTCAAGGAAACCCAAGAACAAGTTTGGATTCGAAGACCCACTTCCAAGCTTCCATTTTTCCCAAATTCAATTCCAAGGAGCTCAAGGTCTAAGGTATGTGGGTTGATCCTTGACTTCTTTTCAATCAAGGAAAACCAAAATTATTTTTAAGTTATCTCATGGATTTCTAGTTTACTTTAAATCGGGGTTTTGAAGATTATAAATCCTAAAATTCTAACTATGCATGGGTAGTGTTTATTTGATGATTTTAATGATTTAAACTGTTACATAAGGATTTTGTTTGGGGTTTATGGAATTTCAAGTATGAATGTCCCCTTTAAGACTTCTAAATACATGGGTGATTACACTATGAATTTAAAGGTGGATTTAATTATATTTTCGAATGAATTTCATATTATATTATCGATTTTAGAATGAATCCTAATTACCAATGCCATTTTCTCATTGTCCATAGAATTTGAATTTATGTACATGGATTATTTTGAGAAATTATGTTATGGGTTAAGCCCAATTACCTTCTATTCTATAATACGAGTTTTGATAAAATGTTGGTTATGGCTATATTGTGATCACATATGTGTCATTTATTTTGGCTCTTTGAGCATTTTCGGTGCTTGCACTATTTTGTATATGAATGGGCTATTCCTATGCATGAGTATAAAGACTATGAAATTATGTTGTGGCCTTTAAGCCTAAGAATTCATTGAGATGATTTTGAAAATTATTTTCGTCATTTGAAAGTATTCATATATATATGTGTACATATATTTATTCTTGTGGGATGATGACTTAGTACCGATGGATTGGGGGTGTTAGGCCTATCCCCAATGGCCCTCTCCCTTTCCTTTAACTATATGCATAGCATAGGTTTCTGATCCGAAGAGGGAGTTATTCTGTAAGGAGAAGAAAAAATTTGATTTGTGATTTTGTGAAAATCCTATCCGAAGAGGGAGTTGCCCCGTAAGGAAGATTACTTTATACGAAGAGGGAGTTCACCCGTAAGGTGAAGTATGGTCTACCCTTGGCAAGTAGGTCACCTCTTTATCGATGAGGGGATTTCATTGGGATTTCAAGTAATAGCCGCCTGGTCTTACTTATGTCGGTTGAGGTTACATCCCTAATATATATAAGCGCATCATTTGTATTTCATGCATCATGACTTTCATAGCATCTCGTATATTACATTCTTCGATATTCAAGTCTTTCTATATTATGTGCCTTGTCATCTAACGTCGATATCCATGTTTTGGGTAAGTTACACACATTGTACTCCGCATACTTAGTACATTCAAACATACTAATGTATACTCTATGCCTACATGATGTTACCATGTAGGAATCAGAGCCCCTATTATTTCTCCTCGTGGCTAGACGGATTGTTAAATTTAGCTTTTGCTGAATCCTTATGTCCGAGGATAATATCTATCTTTTTTCATGCTTATGTTCAAACTATATCTTATATATTTTGGAATACTTATTACTATGAGGGTGAGCCCGATTGTTTGTCTTGGCCCCCACTAAGTTCTATGTCTAGAGGTGTTGTTGGACAAGTTATGTATTACACTTGAGCTTTGACTCATTTACGTTATTCAAGTGTTTAACTCTTTACATTAGACCCAATTCTAATTGTTTATGCTTATCTCTTATTGTTATTTTAATTACTTTCCTGACCAAGGATGTATAATGATATACTATGAGGCTTGTTTGGGGTTCCTTCAGGTCCTCCATTCGCCGGTCACGTCTAGGCCCTAGGTTTGGACTATGACAGTTTGTTTCCCTGATGAATATTATGAGGGTTTGTGAAATTCCCCAAAAATGTACTTCAAAAATGTCCATAATCATAATTTTCATATATCTCAAAATTCATGCGTGATATCAAAAAGTTGACTTAATATTCTTGACCAAGGGGCAATATTGAGTGGGAAATGGGTATAACCTCGATTTTAGAGGACCCATAGCGAAAAATATTTTTCGTAATAATTCGATTTCCAGTAGCCATCCGCGCCTGGCAGCAATGCACCTGGGGCGCAGATTAGTGTTACATGGTCCTTCGTGCTGGGTCTGTGTCACGGACTAGATGTTGACTAATGTTGATTTTTCCTTAATTTTCTATTTTGGTCCAAAGGCCTTGGGGTCATTTCCCCATGTCTATTTATGGGTAGAACACCTATACTTAGCCATTTATTTTCAACTCTATATCACTCAAAACACTCTCGAAGACATAACCAAATATTTCAACCAAAATCAAGTGTCTCAAGCTTAATTCTGGATCTCAAGAACTCCATTCAAGTTTCCAATCTCCTTCAAGTATACATCAAGGAATCCCCAAATTTAGGTATGTGTGCTTCATCCATTGGGTCCTTTTACCCGTGGAGCCAAATCTTACTTTTTATGAAAATTGCATGTCTTCAAGTTGTATTACTTATGGGTATCTGTCATTATGAAATATGAGCATGAAATATATTGGGATTTCATCAAATATTGTTGATTATGCATGATATCTATTTTAAATATATACTATGAATCGATCTTTGTCTTTTAAGACAATACATGATACAAGCTATGGAATCTATGAACTATTATGAAATTTCTGATGAGAAATTCATGATACCCAATTTTGGGGTTTCACTACAATGTTGGTAGGTTGATTTTGAATTGATTTACTCATTTTTTTATACTCTTGAGCTGCATGAATTTGAACAAGCATCATGTGCCCACTAAGTGTTTGATAAAATGTCATGTCAAGAATTATCAAGTTATTTATATGATTTACAAGTCAAATATCTTCATAATGATTCCAGGCTTCCAAGCATGTCTTGATTTCATAAAAATATCTATGATTTTACAAGTATCAAGTTGTGCCCTATTTCATGATTTTTACCTCTTGTGAGATATTCATGTTAATGCAAGGGTTCATGTATGATTGTTTACTCTCATGTTAAAGTTAGGCTAACCATTCAAGGTCAGCATGTTCTCAAGAGCTACTCATGTCATATTTCTATATTTCTTACATGTTATATAATATATGATTATTTCAAGTATTTCATGGGATTAGACTTAGCACTGATTGAGTACTTAAATGGGGGATTGAGTCATGGGGTCCTCTTACAAAATCTTTAGTCTCTAAACTATGTGCCTCTATTGGATGCTTTACCCTTGATCACTAGTGATTTATCTAATTGTTTCACCTACTTTAGGGTGTGTCATGCCTTGAATTGCACATGTTTGGTTCACTTCTGGCAAGTCGACCACACCTAACCCAGGGGTGTTATGCCTATCCACCTACGTCGAGGGAGTGTCATGCCTTGGATTCCAAGTTGTAGCTCATTGGTCTATGTCGGTTACAGTCTCCGCCCATACTTGTATTATGTTCTATGTAATTTGAATGATTTACAAGCATATTTTTACTTCAAGCATTAATCATGCATGCCTTATTGAGATTATACTTACCTATTGCCTATGATTATGCATCTTTATTATATTGACTTATGTATTATTGCATTGCATCCTATATAGTTAGTACATTCAAATGTACTAATGCATACTTTATGCCTACATGGTATCACCATGTATGGACCAGAGCTAATCCTTAATCAACCTTCACGAGGCTAGACATTTACCTCGAAGGCAAGCTTTTGTGAGTACTCACGTTTGAGTATACTATCTACTTTTCTTGCTATTTTAAGACTCCTTTATGTTGAGCATTTGATATTGTGAGGGTGAGCCCAAAACGTGTGTTGTAAATTGCTCCATTTCAAGTTAGAGGTGTACGTCAGATAATATGATATATTTATACTATGAGCTTGATACTAATGCTATGTTTATATTCTAATGTTTCCCTTTATCCCATTTCCCTATTTACTCAAATCTCTTGTGATTGTTGTGTATTTTACTCCTACAACCAAGGATGTGTGAATGATGTGTCAAGAGTCTTATTTGGGTTGTCTTTGGGCTTCCCACTCGTCGTCACGTCTAGGCCCTAGGCTTGGGTCATGACAAGTTTGGTATCAAAGCACTAGGTTGTTAATGGTCCACGGAATCCAACACACTATGTAGATTAGAGTTTTATTAATGGTTGTGAAGCATACCACAATTATAAGTGAGAGGCTATGAGATATTTTAGGAAATGTTTCCCTTCTTCACGATCTATGTCGTGCTATAGGAGTTAAGGTAAGGTTTCCCCTGACAAATGTTCTTTTCTATTCTAGATCATGCTGTTTCCAAGAGTAAGAAGAGCCTACTCACCCGAGGAGCAACCGACTTGTCCCACTCTGTAAGCTCCTTAAGAAGGAAGGGTGTCCCAAGATGAGTTTCAAGATGCTATCACTATGTTGGCTCATGTTGTAACTAACCAAATCAACCAAGGGGACCAAGTCCCTCATGCTCCTAATCTAGCCTCAAGGGTGAGGGATTTTACAAGTATGAATCCACTGGAGTTCCATGGTCCAAAGTGGATGAGTATCCCTAAAAATTTATCAATGAGGTGTATAAGGTGTTGTCCATTATAGGGGTTAATTCAGAGAAAAATACAAAGTTGGCGGCCTAGCAACTCAAAAAGGTGGCTCAAATTTGGTTCACTCAATGGAAGATGGAGAAGGGAAATAACAAATCTATCCCTTGGGAAGAGTTTAAAGCCACATTTCTCAACTAGTTCTTTCCTATCAAACTTAGAGAGGCTAAAATAATGGAGTTTATAAATCATAAGCAAGGATCTATGAGTATGAGGGACTGTGCCCTCAAGTTCAACAAGCTCTCTAAGTATAATCTATAATTGGCTGTCGAACCAAGATCTAGGATGAACAAATTTATATTGGGTGTTTTCTACTTGGTTAATGAGGGGTGAAGTACCACCATGATTGTAGGGGATATGACTTATCTCGGCTTATGACATATGTCAAGCAATTAGAGGGAGAGAAGCTTAGAAAGAGAAGGGTTGGTGAGTCCAAGAGGGCTCGATTTGAAGGTTGATTCCAACGTTCTAAGGGTGGCCATCAGTTTCCTCAAGGCTGCAAGTTCCAAGGCGAAGGGTCATCCAATGCTTCCAACAAGAGGTTTGCCAATAAGAGGGTGCCTAATCAAAGATTTGAAGGTGGTAATGGAGGAATGATAAATCCTTGGGGGCCAAAGTATGAAAATAATCATAGTGGTCCATGCTTGAGAAATTCTAATGCTTGTTTTGGTTGTGGTGAAGTTGGACACAAAGTTGTTGATTGTCCTCATGTTCAACCCAAAGGTAGAGATGGTTGTCCTCCAGGCCAAGGGGCTAATGTGGGCCAAAAGTGGAGGGGAGGTCATCTAGGTGGTGCTCCAAGGCAAAATAGATTTTGTGTTCTACAAGGGAGACAAGGAGTTGATGAGGTGCTCGATGTCGTTACCAGTATGTTAAAGGTTTTTTATTTTGATATATATGCATTGATAGACCCGGGTGCCACTCTTTCTTTTATTACTCTTTTTGTTTCCAAAAAGCTTCATATGTGTCTCGAAATATTGTGTGAACCTTATGAAGTGTCTACTCCTGTTGGTGAGTCTACTGTTTCCAATAGGTTCTATAAAAATTGTCATGTGTTCATATTGCATAAAGTCTTACCTTGTAATTTTGTTGAATTAGATATGGTGAATTTTGATGTCATTCTTGGGATGGATTGGTTGCATGCCTAATATGCCGCTATTCATTGTAGAACCTATAGGGTTAAATTCCAATTCTCTAATGAGTCCATTCTTGAGTGGGAAAGTAGTAATATGGGGGTCAAGGTTAGACTCATTTCTTGTCTTAAATCCAAAAAGTTAATTTCTAAGGGTGTCTCTATCATCTTGATAGGTTAGGGATGAGGAGTCAAAAGTCCTTCCTATTGAGTCGATTTCGGTGGTTAATAAGTTTCTTGATGTCTTTCTCTATAAGCTTCCCGATGTTCCTCCCTAAAGCGAAATATACTTTGGTATAGATCTTCTTCCCGATATTCAACCCATTTTTATTCCCCCTTACCGTATGGCCTCAACGGAGTTAAAAGGGTTGAAGGATCTATTAAGAGATTTATTAAAGAAGGGTTTCATAAGGCCTAGTAAGTCACCTTGGGGTGCATTGGTGTTATTTGTGAAGAAAAAGGATGGTTCTCTTAGAATGTGCATTGATTACCAACAACTTAATAAGGTTACCATAAAGAACAAGTATCCTCTACCAATGATTGATAACCTTTTTGACCAACTTCAAGGGGCTAGTAACTTTTCTAAGATTGATTTTTGGTCCAGTTACTGCCAAATGGAAGTAAAGGAATGTGACATTCTCAAAACTGCTTTGTGCACTAGGTATGAGCATTTTGAATTTATGATTACGTCTTTTGGGTTGACCAATGCACTGGCTATATTCATGGATCTTATGAATAGGGTCTTTAAACCTTTCCTTGACTTGTTTGTAGTGGTTTTCATTGATGATATCTTGATTTATTCCCATAGACAGGGAAGCATGTGAATCACTTGAGGGTAGTATTGCAAATCTTGAGGGAGGAGAAATTTTATGCTAAATATGAAAAATGTGATTTTTGGTTGAAAGAGGTTGCCTTTTTACTTCATGTGGTGTCAAGTGATGGCATTAAGGTAGATCCTAAGATGACAGGGGTAATTAGAAATTGGCCTAGACCTTTGACTACATCGATATTAGTAGTTTCTTGGGTTTGCCGTGTTATTACCAGAGGTTTGTAAATGGCTCTTATTCTATTGCTTCTCCCATGACTAATTTGACTCAAAAGAAGGAAAAATTTGTTTGGACCGATGAGTGTGAAAGCGTTTTCAAACCTTGCAAGATAAGCTTATCTTTGATCCTATTTTGGCATTACTAGAAGGGTTAGAAGGGTTTGTAGTTTATTGTGATGCTTCAAGAATCAGTTTGGGGTATATGTTAATGCAAAGTGTTAAGGTGATAGCATATGCCTTTTGATAACTCAAAGTGTATGAGAATAGTTACCCCATCCATGATCTTGAATTGGCGGCTGTGGTGTTTGCTTTGAAAATTTGGCATCGTTACTTATATGGGGTTCATGTTGATGTGTTCACTAATCATAAGAGTCTTCAATATGTGTTCACCCAAAAAGATCTTAACTTGAGACAAATAAAGTGGTTAGAGTTTCTTAAGGATTATGACATGAGTGTGCATTATCACCCCGATAAAGCTAATATTGTGGTTGATGCCCTAAGTAGAGAGTCCACGGGGAGTTTTCCTCATCTTGATGATGGTGGAAAGGGGGTGGCTAGAGATGTTCACTGGTTAGCTAGGTTGTGGTTTGGTTGAATGAAGTTGAGAATGGTGGAGTTGTTTATGGTTGTAAATCATCCTTGATTGGGGAGGTAAAGGATAAACAAGATCTTGACCCCACCTTGCTAGAGTTGAGGGCCTTGGTTAAGGATGGTAAAGTGGAGGTTTTCTACTAAGAGGGAGATGGTGCTCTTAGGTACCAAGGTAGATCGTGAGTGCCTAATGTTAATTACTTAAGGAAGTTGTCTTTAGAGGAGGATCATAATTCATCCTATTCTATTCACCCCTCTTCTACAAAGATGTATAGAGATTTGAGGGAAGTGTATTGGTGGGGCGGTATGAAAAGGGATATTGCCAAGTTTGTGTCCGGGTGCCACAATTGTCAACAAGTGAAAGTCGAACATCAAAGGCCAGGTGGCCTAGTCCAAAACAAAGAGATTCCTACTTGGAAATGGGAAGATATCAACATGGACTTTGTGGTTGATAGAATGACAAAGTTGCTCACTTCCTACTAGTTAAGATCACTTATGGTGTTGAAGATTATGCTAATTTGTATATTTATGATTGGTTAGATTACATGGGGTGACTTTGTATATCCTTTCGGATCATGGTGCGCAATTCACTTCACATTTTTGGAGATCTTTCCAAAAGGGCCTTGGTACCAAGGTTAAGTTTAGCATGACATTTCATCCTCAAACGGATGGCCAAGCCGAGAGGACTAATCCAAACTCTAGAGGATATGCATAGAGCTTTTGTTGTAGAGTTCAAGGGTAGTTGGGATGAACATTTTTCACTTATTGAGTTTGCTTACAACAACTACCGCTCTAGCAATAGTATGGCTCCATTTGAAGCTCTTTATGGTAGACTTTGTAGATCAGCGATTGGGTGGCTTGATGTGGAAAATATAGCCTTGTTAGGCTCGAATTACGGAAGCTTTGGAGAAAGTGAGGATAATAAGGGAAAGGTTAAAGACAACTCCAAGTAGACAAAAGTCATATTTCGATGTGAGGAAGAGAGATTTTGAATTTAATGTTGGTGATTGTGTTTACTTCAAAGTTGACAAGAAAGATAAATTTATCCCAAGGTTTGTAAGTAGTTATAAAATTTTGAGAAGAGTTAGTAAGGTTGCTTATGAATTGGAGTTGCCTATGGAAATGAATATGGTATATCCGGTCTTCCATCTATCTATGTTGAGGAGATTCATTGGTGACCTAAGTACTATAGTGCCTTTAGATGTTGTGGGCGTTGTAGAAGACAGTTTGACATATGAGGAGGTCCCAGTGGAACAAAGATATAGCTTACATCAAGGTCCTTTAGAGGAATCAACAAGTTGAAAGCGCCACATGGGAAGCCGAGGCAGATATGATATAGCGATATCTATATCTTTTCCATTCTACTCTAACTGAAGGTAATAATTAAGTCCTATCTCTAATTTCAAGTCCTACGCTTCAACCCTCATATAATGTTACATTCATTCATGTTTGTAGTGACAAGTTTATGGTGATTTTTTACCTTTATGTTTAGATTTTTGAAAATGATATTTAAGTGCATTGTTGCGTTCATTTCGGGCTAAATTCATCATGATTACTTCATTTATGCATGACTCTTTGACATTCGGGGACAAATGTCCCCAAGGGGGAGATATTGAAATGCCCCAAAAATGTACTCTGAAAATGTCCATAATCACAATTTTCATATATCTCAAAATCCATGCGTGATATCAAAAATCTGACTTTATATTCTTGATAGGGAGCAAAATTGAGTGGGAAATGGGTACAACCCTAATTTTAGAGGACTCCTAGTAAAATATAATTTTCACAAAAATTCAATTTCCAATAGTCATCCATGCCCTAACCGCGAGTCACTAGGGGTGTAGATCAGTGTTACATGGTCCTTTGTGTTGGGTCCTCATCACGGACCAAACGCGGACTAGTGTTTATTTTTCCTTTATTTTCCATTTTGGCCTAAGGGCCTTAGGGTCATAGCCCCATTCCCATTTATGCGTAAAAACACCTATACTTAGTCATATTTTTTAACTCTATATCACTTAAAATCCTCTCGAAGACATAATCAAATATTTCACCCAAAATCAAATATCTCAAGCCTAATCTGGATCTCAAGAACTCTGTTCAAGTTTCCAATCTCCTTCAAGTCTACATCAACGAATCCCCACATTTAGGTATGTGAGTTTCATCCATTGAGTCCTTTAATCCATGGAGCCTAATCTTCTTTTTTATGAAAATTGCATGTTTTCAAGTTGTATTACTTATGTGTATCTATTATTATGAAATATGAGCATGAAATATATTGGGATTTTATCAAATATTATTGATTATGCATGAGTATCTATTTTAAGTTTATACTATGAATCGATCTTTGTGTTTTGAGACTATTCAAGCTATGGAATCTATGAACTATTGTGGAGTTTTTGATGTGAAATTCATGATACCCAATTTGGGGTTTTACTGCAATGTTGGTGGGTTGATTTTGTATTGATTTACTCATTTTGTTATACTCTTGAGTTGCATGAATTTGAACAAGCATCATGTGCCCACCAAGTGTTTGATAAAATGTCATGTTAAGAATTCTCAAGTTATTTATATGATTTACAAGTCAAATGTCTTCATAATGATTAGAGGCTTTCAAGCGTGTCTTAAGCTCATAAAAATATTTATAAATTTACAAGTATCAAGTTGTGCCTTATTTCACAATTTTTACCTCTTGTGAGCTATCCATGTTAATGTAAGGGTTCATATATGACTGTTTACTCTCATGTTCAAATTAGGCTCACCATTCGAGGTCGACATGTTTTCAAGAGCTACTCATGTCATGTTTCCATATTTCTTACATGTTATATAATATATGATTATTTCAAGTATTTTATGGGATTAGACTTAGCACGGATTGAGTAATTTAGATGGGGGCTCGACTCATGGGGTCCTTATACAAAGTCTTTAGTCTCTAAACTATGTGCCACCATAGGTTGCTTTACCCTTTCTCACTAGTGGATCCATCTAGTTGTTTCACCTACTCGAAGGGGTGTCATGCCTCGAATTTCACATGTTTGGTTCACCTTTGCAAGTCGACCACACCTAGCCGGGGGATGTCATGCTCGTCCACCTATGCTGATGGGGTGTTATGCCTTGGACTCCAACTTGTATCTATTTGGTCTATGTCAGTTATGGTCTCCTCCCACACTTGTATTATGTTCTAAGCAATTTGCATGATTACAAACATATTTTTACTTCAAGCATTAATCATGCATGCCATATTGAGATTATACTTACCTATTACCTATGATTTTGCATTTTGATTATATTGGCTTATATCTTGTTGAATTGCATCCAACATACTTAGTATATTCAAACATACTAATTCATACTCTATCCCTATGTGATATCACAATGTAGGGATCGGAGCTCCTCTTGATCATCCTCCACGTGGCTAGAGATTTACCTCGAAGGCAAACTTTGGTGAGTCTTCAAGTTCGAGACACTTTCTACTTTCCTTGCTATTTTAAGACTTCTTTATGTTGAGGATTTGGTACTATGAGGATGAGCCCAGAAAGTATCTTGGCCGCTACTCTATTCCAAGTTAGAGGTGTATGTCGGATAATATGATGTATTTATGCCATAAGCTTGTCTCTTATGCTATGTTAATATTCAAATGTTTTCCTAGTTCCATTTTCCTATTTACTAAAACCTCTTGTGATTGTTGTTTATTTTACTTTTGCAACCAAAGATATGTGAATGATGTGTCAAGAGGCTTATTTAGGTTGTCTTTGTGCTTCCCATTCGCCGTGTCATGTCGAGGCCCTGCGCTTGGGTCGTGACAGTTTGCTCCCTAAATGAATATTATGAGGGTTCGTACCCTAAACGAATATTATGAGCGTTCTCTCCCTAAATGAATATTATGAGGTTTCATGTTCTAAACTAATATTATGAGGGTTCACTCCCTAAACGAATATTATGAGGGTTCTCTCCCTAAACGAATACTATGAGATTTCGTGTCGTAAATGAGTATTATGAGAGTTCGCTCCCTAAATTCAACAAGAGGTACACATGTATAAATATTATGAGGGATCGTGCCCTATGAATAATGAAATATTCTTATTTTATTTTTTAAAGAAATAAATAAAATATTCCACAGCTTGGAAACTAGGGAATTTTAAAACTTTTGTGATTTTTTATAAATTTTATTTTTTTATCAATTTTTTAAAAAAGAATGCCCTAGTTTGATTTTTTCAAGAATATGAGAGAGACAAAAAATATATTCTATTTATTTGGGACCGAGCCCTTTTGTAGGACTGTCTATGTATCTCATCATAACAAGAATCAGGTCTAACGTAGTTCATAAAGATCAAAGATTTTTTTCTTTTTTAAAATAATATCTTCCGGAAAGATGGTTGGATAGGGAAAAAAATCAATTTTTAATTGATCATGTCTTAACATTAATTAGTACCAACAATTAGTATTATGCATATGAATAACCTTCAAGTACTTTTAGCCAATATGAGATCAACTTTGAATTAATCCCTATAGTTTCAGATAATATCTCAAACATACTTAAGTATTGACAAGATCTATTTATCTCGCATCAAATATGTGGTTAAAATTCTCATGTCCTCATGTTTCAAGTGTCTTACCGAAACAAAGTCCTAATTCACAACAACAACAACAACAACAACAACAACAACAACAACAACATACCCCCGTACCTCAAAAGGCTCCTGATCATTGCAGGGTGGGGAGGTCGGATGTACGCAGCCTAACCCCTATGTTTTGAAAATATAAAGCGGTTGTTTCCAGATGACCCATGAGGAGCGTCGAAAGTTGCACTAACTAACTGCTACTTCACAAATGAAAAAAGCGCAGATAGTTTAAAGAGCCATTTTGCTTTATTCCATCATACTCCA